>CM023611.1:24009837-24104837 GCA_013358685.1 Antennarius maculatus | reverse complement strand
GACTGACGGAACGGAGCGCACTTCCGGAGGCCGTCAGCCAATAGAATTGCGCGTACGGAATCACGTGACTGCTACAAATCTGCATGAAGGTAAAGCACGAATGCGCGAGGGATTCCTGTATCTTCAAAAATACATTTATTTGGTCGGTGAGTCGGTGTGGAGTCGGAGAGCAGGAGGCCGTGTGTGGTGTCAGATTCCACCCCCCCCACCCCGACCCCCCCACCAGCTCTCCTTCCTCTCTTGTAGAAAGTGATCTGTGGTTTTAATAAGCGTCTTGGCCTCGCTGGACTCAGCTGCTATACTGACGACAGACACACAGAGGTGTGTGTGTGTGTGTGTGTGTGTGTGTGTGTGTGTGTGTGTGTGTGTGTGTGTGTGTGTGTGTGAGAAAGCAGAGTCGCGACAGACGGTAAGAGCTCAAAAAAGTGGGGAGATGTCCCACGGGTTGCGGCAAACCAGTCACCCAAGGGCCCCCCCGGCCTAGCAGACGCGCCCCCCCCCACCCCGAGTGCCTCTCTTCTTCCTTTACCCCGTCTCTTTACTTTTGCCTCCACTCAGCTGCTTTCTCAGCAGTCTTCATCTATTCCTCTCCACTCCTCTTGTTTTCCTGCCTCACTCCCACCCCCCCACCCCCCCAGCTAGACAGGCTCCCTGGTAATCTCTCATCTCCCCTGCTGAGAGAAGGAAAGAGAATAGACGAGAGTGCAGCTGTATGTACTCAATTAACAGAGACCTCACAAATTTCTTTGGAAAGAATACTCACAATGTCTGGCTCTTTCCCTGCACACACACACACACACACACACACACACACACACACACACACACACACACACACACACACACACACACACACACACACACACACACACACACACACACACACACACACACACACACACACACACACTGTTTTCCACCCACACCATCTCGCCATCTAAGCAGCCACTGGCTGGGTTAATGACTTGCTTTGTGTCACTAGCAGCGCCACTTTCTGCCCCCACCCCCACCCCCCCTCCCCGCCTTGATTGACAGCTCCCTCGTTTACTTCCTGCCTACCTTCTCATCACTTCCTCTTCCCCCTCCAGTGGTTTTTAACGACACCTTCAGCAATCCATCTCCTTCTGTCTCCTGCTTATTCACACCTCTGGTGAGTGTAGGTACGTGTGTGTGTGTGTGTGTGTGTGTGTGTGTGTGTGTGTGTGTGTGTGTGGCTTTTATTTAGAACTGAACTTAAGTCAAATCAGAGTGGCGGCGGGGGCCTCCGTGGAACTTACACACAACATTGACCCAAAGCTGAGATGTGGTGGCCAGCACAGAGAGCTTTGGGGACTCCCTCATGGGACGGGTATGTGTGTGTGTGTGTGTGTGTGTGTGTGTGTGTGTGTGTGTGTGTGTGTGTGTGTGTGTGTGTGTTTCATGTGTCAGAGCCGGGCCAGAGAATGTTCTCCATTTGATCTGTAGGAGGGTTTTTTTTCCGCTGCTCTTCTCTTCGGGGAGCCTCTGCTCCACATTCTGCCTCCGACTGAGACCCGTCGACACTCCCCTGACTCCAACTCACTGTCTGCACAAACAGTATGTAGATATACATGAACACACATCATACACACATGATACATACAACACGGTGTGGAATATACCCAAATATCAGGGAGCAGAACAAAGACAATACATTTGATTATTCTTTCAATTTCCAAACTGCTTCTTCTACTTTCGTGGGTCACAGGGGTTGCTGGAGCCGATCCCAGTGGACTTAGGTGGGGAGATAGTCTGGACATGTTGCCAGAGCAACACAGAGACACACAAAAGAGTAAAACACACACACACACACACACACACACACACACACACACACACACACACACACACACACACAGCATCTTATTTACTATTTACAAACAGAACGGAGGCACCAGCTTACAGCTGCAGCAGAACAGAGTAGCTGTGGCATCGGAGCAGAAGTATGCGATTTCTATCCCCCCCCCCCATCACACACACACACACACACACACACACACACACACACACACACACACACGCTCCAGCTGAGCTTTCAGACTCCTGCACATTAAAGTGGCATTACATTAAGCAGACGTGTGGGTCTGCGCCTGTTTTGAGTGGGTGTACACACATTTATGTGTCATTGATCTGCACCACTGTGGGGGGAGGGGCTGGTTGTGAGTGTGTGTGTTTGTCCAATTTCCACTCAAATTAATGGTGCCTCTTTATAGGCCTTCTGCTAGAGTGGCACTGAATTACTTGGTGCTTCACTCTTGCACATGGGACCCATTCCATGTTATAGCAGCAGCTAGCTGCTAACGCGGGACCTGTTTGCTACAACAGTATAGTTAACATTAGTGATACCAGCACTTCTTGTATATTTTTTTCAGTGCAAACTAACGTGCATCTCAAACACAAATTTGAACCCTACAGATATGTCCATCCATCCATCATCAACCGCCTATCTGGAGCCGGGTCGGGGAGGCAACAAAATCTAAGCAGGGATGCCCACACTTCCCTCTCCCCAGACACCATGTTGTGTCATCTTGTGTTTTGTTGCCATACTGTGTCAATTCAGAATTTGCAACAGTTTGTTCTGCATGAACTGATCATCATATGGAGGTTTGCCATACAACTTTTTTTAGTAAGGAGAATAAACAGCTGTTGATCAGCAAACCTGCCCTTTACCTATCAAGTTCAAGGGTTTGATGTCAATAGTATGAGATTATAATCAAATTTGATTACACATCACCATTCCAGAAACACAAAAACACACATGAATGTCTTGACTCAACTATCTGCATTAATGTAGAGTTGAACAACAGACCTATAACAAGCAAAGTAGGATACTTTAGGTGTGACTGAAGGCCTGTGATGAGAGAAACACATCAGGGACTACTGCTGCTCTTCGCTCACATAGTCCTGAATATTCAAAATGAATTAACTGTGTGCACAACACGTAGACACAGAGGACACCAGGACAATGAGAAGAGATACCAGATAGCTGCAACAGGAAATCCACACACTTACAAGACTGCAAGATGAGGCGGGATGACAGCGATGCATTGCATGTGTTGAAATGTCAAACGCGACACCGTGGCGCTGAGCCTAGCCAGGGTCATCTCACGAAGAGCATCCCAGGAGAGATGGTCATGGAATGGAGTGACAAACATCAAGCCAGTGTACCCACATGCTTCTTAATAATTCTAAATATAGCAAAAAAATCAGTTGATGTCTTTGTCAAAGATGTCAACAGTGATTGGGTGTTTTCCGCCCCTACTGATCCCCTTCAGTTTGCTCATTGCTCCAGCTTCTCACACAGGATGCAGCGTCCATCACAATCCTCACTCACCTGGACAATTCAGACACCTACGAGTCCTGTACTCTGACCTCGGTTCAGTAATCTAGTCCTTCATCCCATAGTTTGTCCACTTCCTGCTCCATCTCAAGGCATGTGACTCTATCACCTGGACTTCCTGATAAGATGTTGCTGTCAGCTCATGTTGGCAGACACATCTCCTCTCCTGACCGTGTGTTCAATCCATTACTGTTTACACTATAAACGCACAACTGTGCAACCAGATTTAACTGGAGCACAATCAGAAAACTGATTCTCACAAAAATGATAACTCCTCGAACAGAGTGGGACGAAACACGCCCTGTCTTCTAAGACAAGAGGATGACCGACTTGAGAAGGTCTCCTCTCAGCATCAGTGCTCCAGAGAGAAGAGACTGAAAAAGACAAAGCTCTTTGGGCTCTAAGACGACCCATTCAGATGAGGAACCCTGGGATAGTTGAAAGGCCCCATCAGAGTCTGCTCTTTCTGAGGGGACTGAAACACTCGTCCCTCCCCACGAAAATAGTAACACCATTCTACAGACATGCAATTGAGAGAGAGCTACCATACTGCTTCACCACCTGCTACTCCATCTGTAAGAGCGCTGACAGAAAAGCTTTGCATGGGGTAAGTAGAGAACAGAGGAGTCTCCACAACCCCCCACTCTGGAACCCACCCTGAGTCGATACCTGCACCACAAACTGGACATCATGGACCCCTCACACACTCTACACAATATACACAGACAAGAACCACACGACTGCTGACTGGCTGTAGGGCAGCTCAACGGTCAGTCCAGGTGATTGTTGCACATTTTCATGTATGCATACCTGAACTGTGTTTTTGACTTGTTCTCAAAGTGTGTGTGTACAGGATTTGTACATGCAGTCTTTTGTGTTGTTTTTACTTAATGCCCTTTTACAAAACAGTAGCTGAATTTCCGTCAATGCGATTAGAGACAGTGGTGAGGACAGCCATGATGGACGGATTAGAGACAGTGGTGAGGACAGCCATGATGGACGGACTAGAGACAGTGGTGAGGACAGCCATGATGGACGGACTAGAGACAGTGGTGAGGACAGCCATGATGGACGGATTAGAGACAGTTGTGAGGACAGTCATGATTGACGGATTAGAGACAGTGGTGAGGACAGTCATGATGGACGGATTAGAGACAGTGGTGAGGACAGTCATGATGGACAGATTAGAGACAGTGGTGAGGACAGTCATGATGAACGGATTAGAGACAGTGGTGAGGACAGTCATGATGGACGGATTAGAGACAGTGGTGAGGACAGTCATGATGGACGGATTAGAGACAGTGGTGAGGACAGTCATGATGAACGGATTAGAGACAGTGGTGAGGACAGTCATGATGGACGGATTAGAGACAGTGGTGAGGACAGTCATGATGGACGGATTAGAGACAGTGGTGAGGACAGCCATGATGGACGGATTAGAGACAGTGGTGAGGACAGCCATGATGGACGGATTAGAGACAGTGGTGAGGACAGTCATGATGGACGGATTAGAGACAGTGGTGAGGACAGCCATGATGGTGGCCTGGTTGTGGTTTCCGTTCTGACTGCGCATGTTTTATCTCCAACCATGACCGTTGATGTCTGAGTTGTTTGCTTCCTGCTCAGGGAGACACAAAACATCAAAATACATCAACACATTAAATCTCTCAAGCAAATCCAGAGTGGTATGTCCCTATTCCCAGTTGGCAGTGTATTTTTGTTTATGAGTGTGTGCGTGGGTGTTGCATGTCCTCTTACAATATTGACAACTTTTTTCTTTAGTCCATATGTATTAACTCAGCTCTCTCTTCACCACTAACCACAAAACCGTATCCTCACCACGAACGTCATATAGAGACACTTCACAGCAGACAAATCCACATGGGCAACCGTATTCAGAACAACACACACAAACACAAAAATGTACACAAACCCCAGGATACAAGTTCACATACATCTCACTGAGTCGGGGGTTCTTCTACAATCTCAACCACCCTTTCTCCAGGGAAAAGACATTTCATTTCTTTTCTCTGTTCCCTCCATCTCTCTGCTTTCTCATTTAGGAACATGTGGCCCACCCAGACTCCTCCCTCTGCTAATATCACAAGTGTGGTAAGGTGATGTGTATCTAACACAACGCGGGGCATGGAGGCTGACATATTTCACCATCTCTTCAGTCTTGAGGCATCTTCTTTGCCAGTTCTTCAAATAAAGGCCTTCCTGTCGTCATTGCATATGTTAA
The DNA here is from genome assembly GCA_013358685.1 of Antennarius maculatus. Classification (NCBI taxonomy): domain Eukaryota; kingdom Metazoa; phylum Chordata; class Actinopteri; order Lophiiformes; family Antennariidae; genus Antennarius; species Antennarius maculatus. Next base: position 24,099,237 of record CM023611.1, on the reverse strand, counting down.
AACCCCCGGGGTAGATCACACACCTGAACATACAACATCACACCTGTTCCACCACACCAACATACAACATTCACACACATGTCTGTTACTGGGTGGAGCAAACTGACACCCCATTATGCATTCATTGCATCTGAATTGAACATTAGGGGGCAATAAAAGTGTGACAGGACCAGAATGAAAGAAAACACTCTGGTTCAGGTCTTTCTCACTCTGCGATTTAGACTTTACTCTTTAGCATAATGTTTCAATGTAATCATGTTAAGCACAAAGTAAAATATGTGTTTTGGATTTTTTTTCACCCACATCAACATGTAGAGGAGGCTCCATTGACCTGGAGACACATCGCACCCCAATGAGCGCATTTGTTTGATCTTGTGTGTCATTACATGGTAAACCTCACAAAGTGCTGACTCGTGTGTCTCATTCCTGCTGCTAATGATTTGTGGGACGATGAAATAAATGCTAGCACAGAATGAAGAGACAGATGTAGTTCTATTGCCACAGAGCACAGACCTGCACACTCACCGTTTGCATTCATATTTTTTATGTTCCTATTGACTCTATTAAATCCCAGTTAAAATAGACTGCTAAACCGCAACATCCTCTAATGTTTATGAAATGAGAGATATTCTTACATTTTATCTGTCTATATATTCTCCACTGCTCTCAATGTACGACAGACAGAAGCCCATTACTTGTGTTACTGTATCCCTCATCCAGCTTATTTATGCACTACATTAAAGATGGATGTGGATTTGAAACTTCACTGCCCCAATCCTGCTATATTGACATTGATGTAAGGAAAGTATGAAAGCATTAGCAGATGGATCCCTGAATGGGCATTTAGAGTGTAAGAGATCTACGACTCATGACTAGGATAAGAGGTCAAACAGCCAGGTGAAAAGGTCTTACCTTCACTGCACAGGCAGTGTGTACAGAGTCCTATAGTAACCTTAAACACACACACACAAACACACACGCGCACACACACCTTTAGAGGCAGACAGCCTTGTAGTTAAAGAGTGTGTGCATATATGTGTGTGTGTGTGTTGGCTTGTTAAGGGCACGTGGATTAATCTGCTGGAACCCGATGCCCCTGCCGTGTTCCTTTCAGCCCATCCATTAATTACACCAGTACTAATAATGTCTTTTGTGTTTGTGCACATGCACTAGTCTGTCCCTTTGAGACACAACTGAATCCAGGAGCTATAGTTAGTCACAAACACGGGGTCTTAGTCTAGCAGAAATTTCCAGTGTGAGGCCGGTGATTCTGAATGCTGCAACTTAACAATGTCATGTGTGGATCAGTCTAAAGCAATATGATACTTACCAATGAAAAACAAGCAGCACAATTACACACCCCACATTAAAATACTTTAGTAACACATCTTCACCACTTACCTTTGAGGGTTTAAATTGGAACAACCTTGTATTTACCCATGTTAACTGGGTAAATGTTGATTTTACTGGGCAACTCCTTCAATCTAACCAGCCACTGCTTTATTGTGTGAGTGTATATACATTTATTTTACTTTATAGGTACAGTTGTTCAACTACTTGCTGAAGCAAACTTCTTATCAGCCATACAGTAACTCTGTGCATGCAGGCATGAAGACATCATCAATACAATCTGCTGAAGTTCAATCTGAGAACAGAACAGGGAATAAATGTGATTTAAGTGACTCTGGACATGTCACGGGTGTTGGTGTGAGAAGATCTGGCCTGAGTATTTCAGAAACTGCTAATCGAGAGAGATTTTCACAACCATCTCTAGGGTTTACAGAGAATGGTCCTTAAAGGAGAACATGTTCATGTTCTGTTGGAGAAAAAGACTTTGATGATGCTGGAGGTCAGAGGAGAATGGCCAGACTGGTCTGAGTTACAAGAAAGGTAGCAATAACTTAGAACCGAGGTACGCAGGAGAGCATCTCTGAACACAAAACAAGTCAAAGCTCAGAGCAAAGGAGCTACAGCAGTAGGCGACCAGACCAGGACCCAGTCCTGTCAGGTCAGGAACCCAAGGCTAGATTGTTGATTTCTGTTGCAACCGTCAACGGTTCAGGTTGCTGGTGGGGGTGTAAAACTGTGGACCTCTTAGGACTAAATCACATTGTTTCAACACCACAGCTTTCCATATTGTAGTTGGTCACGCGTCCTTCAAGACTGCAGTGTCACATCTTCTGTTGGCTACTTCCAGCAGGTTAACACACCATGTCACACAGTACAATGTACTCAAATGTCCCCCACAGTCAACAGATCTCTACCTAGCAGAGCACATGTGTATTTTGACTGAGTTAGTCACTCACTCTATCTCTCTCTCTCTAGGAAACTAGGAAACAATATGATCATCTATTCTGACAAAACAGCTAAGCTTCCATTTCAGTTTTTTGTCCTTTTTGATCCCTATAGAGGATACAAATAAAAAAAAATAGTAATCCTATCAACTGGAATACACAAGGAAATCTCTTACCAGCTGGACAGTGGTTGGTTCTGTGTTCAGTCAGTTCAGCCAGACAGTCAAAGTCCTGCTGACAGTTGTCACAGGTGAAGATGGACTCGTCATCCAGGTCATCCTCGTGATCTCGCTCGTCACGGTCATCATCTTGTTCTCCCTCCTCAGCACCCAACCCCCGACCGTCTTTGGGCTCTTTATCGGATGTCAGGACTTCTGGAAAGACACGACAAATAACTGAGACACAAATCGAATGCCTGTGAACACGTGACCAGCTGTTTGAAAATCCTGACCAGTACACTCACACCAACTATGAGACCAACCTAACTTCCGACTTCAAGTTCAAATTGAATGAATACAGGTAGACCTGGGCTTACGTCGTTTCGAGTTACTTTGTTCTAGATTATACATTTAAAAAAAAAAATACACAGAAAAATAAAAATCACATTTACATCATTTTACTTCACTTTTCATCTGTCCACCATTAATACCGGAATCGTAAAATCACTAGAAAAACAATAAAAGCACACAAATTCATTTCATTGATGTGTGGTGAGGTTCATAGCTGGTGAGGCACTGATGTTAAAGTAGTTTTACAAATTTACGAGCCAAAGAAAGTGACGTATTTGCCATTAATTAGTATTCCAAACTGGTTAAAATCATTACCAGTGTACCACTCAGTTTGAAAAGAGTGTTATTTTCTGATCTGATGTCCGAAGCAGATCAAAAGTAGACCAGTAAAAAAAGTAGACCAGCTCCAACGCTGGTCTACTTTTATTCATTAAATCTTGTTTTGATTGGTAGTCCAGAAGCAGCTGAAGACGAAACAATGATGTTTTTTTTGTGCTATAGGAAAAAAATCAAATTGAATTGTCTGTAAGCAGATTCATATGAACCAAATATTATTGAAAATGCATTCATAAATAAATACAGTACAGAACTGGGAAGTTTAGCCTGGAGACGAGTAAATTCGACTTTTTCAACTTAGATCGTGTCTCCTGGAACCGGTTAAGGACGTAAGCCGAGGTTTACCTGCACTGACATGTTAAGCAACATGACATGCATTCTATTGGAAACCACTGACCAAAAGTAGATTTCCTTGTTTTTCTGCCGCTGATAGCAGTTTGAGCCTAAATCTCAGACAGCGACATTAAATCCTAACCCAGCCAAGCCTGTTCATTTCTAATTTATTTACATTTCTCCATTTGAGAATTGCTTTTTTGTCTCCACAGAAACATTTTTTACTTTACCAGCTATTTATAGCAAATTATATGTGCGATTGACCGTGTACTGTTGTACTGTGTGTGTATGGAACCTGCCTCCTGTGTGTGTGTGTGTGTGTGTGTGTGTGTGTGTGTGTGTGTGTGTGTGTGTGTGTGTGTGTGTGTGTGTGTGTGTGTGTGTGTGTGTCCTGGTAGCAGAGAGAGGGGACCCGAGGACGGCCCAATCCTCACTGCTCCATTGTGTCTCCATTTTCACACCTTATTATCACATTATAAATGCTGAGGATCCAACAGCACTGACACTGAAGACTCTGATGAAGAGAGGAGAGGAGAGGAGAGGAGAGGAGAGGAGAGGAGAGGAGAGGAGAGGAGAGGAGAGGAGAGGAGAGGAGAGGAGAGGAGAGGAGAGGAGAGGAGAGGAGAGGAGAGGAGAGGAGAGGATGCTGAAAAAAAGGAAAGACAGAAATGTAGAAAATTGATTTGAATGAAACCCTGCACTTAAGTAAGAACTGACCATCCTGAACCACTCAACAATCTTGTGTGAGCTTAAATCCTTTTGAATATTCCGTAAAATGCAGTCTTTAAATTGTGTGTGTGCCTTCAAGTCCAGTAAATTCTCAGAACCATGTCCTGCAGTGATTGGATATCTAACCACCAACTATTTTCCATGTGATCATTTGTGGTCCAATAAATAAAAAGTACAGCTCAATTAATGACTTGCATTGAGGAAGTGAGTTTCGTGAGTTTCGTGAGTTTCGCAGCCATAGCAAGACAAATTAACGTGAGCTGCACGGGCTCCATCCTACTCTGATTTATGAAGGGAGAGGTGTGAAGGGAGAGGGGATGCCAGGCGGTGGGAACGAGGGATCGAGGTGATTGGGTGTTTGGCCGGAGGGGCTGCAGGAGAGGAAGACAGTGATCGAGGGAGAGATGGATGAAGGGATGGTGGAGAAGAGAAGTAGGGTGTTGGCCATCTGTCCAGTGGTGAGAGCGCCGTCTGGCCGGGGAGACAAAGTGGCCCCTTGGCTGCCACAACACATGCACATGCATGTGTAAACTCACACGCACAAAGCATGTGCACACATGCACACTGTTCAATGAGCATACATATGCATATGCATGTAAGTGGAGACTCATACACAAGCGTGTTACCTGGATGCATAAAGAAGCGCACACAAAACATGCAGCGTTTCCCAGGAGTAATCAGAGCAATGCAGAAACATTTTTGTGCAGAAACTGTCTGATTTTCCCCTCCATAGTTTCATAACAAAAAATATTGAAAATATTTAACATTTTGCATCACAACAGGAAATAATATCCATGGGTCCATTTTGTGCGATTGCTCCTGAAAAGCATCTTGAAGTCCCAGTCGGCGTCACTCCGCTCTCACTCTGACAACAGCCTACTCTCTTCATCACTGCCTCGCCATCGTGTCAAAGCAGGTGTCAAAGTTAGAGCGGTGACTGAAACACCACCGTCTCGTGATGCTTACTGATCGAGCTCATTGCCAACCCAACAGTATTGTCTTGCGTGTGAACAGGGGTGCATGTGGTGCATCGTATGTGTGATGTGACCTCATTTTGCTTTTGTCTCGCCATCGGCCTGATAAGAAGATCACTACTAGAGGTGGTAATCTCTCTCATCACCTAATCATTTAATTATGAATGTTTGTCTCACTTTGGGAGTGAGGGCTACTTTTGAATTAGTGTATTTGTAAAGATCCAGAGTTTAAACTTGAACTTCTTTCCTCCACCTTCTAAAATCGCACAGGAAAATAAATAAACTTCATCCCATTAGTAACTAGAACAAAACCTTTCGTAGAGATCGGATATCCTTCTACCCAGCTCAGCCATGTTTACATCCATACAGCACTAATCCATCCTGTCGGGAGTACAAGACACACCAGCTGCCTGTCACCAGTGTTAAAGTGTTGAGGGGCAGTGATGTACGACTGCAATGGGTGTGCACACATCACAAGTTCCAGCTCTCCTCTCCGTTTACCTCAGTGACTCTAAGGCTTCACTTCTGGACGCGTGGAGTTTGTTTGCTGTGTCAACAGAAATCCATGCAGTTGGGACGTAATGGTTTTACTCTATAAATTGACATGTAGCGCAAAAGCACTGTAAATTCTAGAAAACATACCACTACTTTTCTTACACACTTTGAACACTGAGGCTTAATCTATAGATTGTTCCGGGTTATTGACCTCCAGGGGCACAGTAGCAGGAAACACAAGAGCGAGACAGATAGATGGAAGAGAAAATGCAGTGAGGAAGACTCTAACGTAGACTGATTGTGTTTTGAACAGACATTTTGCACATCATGAACACCCCCTTATGATGGGAAACACTCAAAGAAAGCTATATGATGTAGCCTCTAAGTTAAATACAATCGATCTGACTGTCAAAAGAGGAACCAGAGCTGCTGCACGTTAGCTTGGCATCAGTGAATCGATGGTGACACGTTGGAGATGGTAGCGTTGTTTCACTGGCGTGTTACACACACTGTTCAGAAAAAGTGGTAATTAAATTTTTTAAAAATCTTTCTGTGCCAATATCTCATGCTACGACAGCTTGACACCTGTGGCTTGTAGACAAGTGTGGCCTATATGTACAAAGTTTTTTTCTTTTATAATTTAGTTGATGCGGCTTATATTCAGGTGTGCTCAATGGTCTTGGAATATACAGAACTTATTCTTAACAATCAAGTTATATATAAAAGTTTGGAATTGGGGATTTCTTTCACTTTTTGGAGTTGGACAAAAACCTGATGTTATTTCAACAGAGGCTTTTTCTCCAAGTAGAAACATGACATGTTTCTCCTGAAGGATGATGTGTTTCCACAACATTTTAGTTTAGTTAGATAGACTTGGATGTCCTGCGGCACTCTCCAGTGGTCCTTTAAACTTTCAAATTCTTTAAAATTGCTTCCAGTCTTGCTTTTAAAGCAGGAGGTGGTGGTCAGATCTCACACGCTGCCATATTCACATCCAAGCTATCTTCATAGTGACGCTGAAACACTAGCACCTTATTTTCCGCACTATAAGGTGCACCTAAAAGCCTTTTCTCAAAAACAGACAGTACACCTTATAATCCAGTGCGCCTGATATATGAAAAAGTTTTAAAGTATGCCATTCATTGAAGGTGCGCCTTATAGTCCAGTGCGCCCTATAGTGCAGAAAACACTGTGTATGGACTACTGTGTGTATATTGTTGCTGTTACAGCTTTACTATTGTTACATTCTCACCTGGGGGGTTCCCTGCCTCTTGCCATAGCCAGCTGGGATATCACACAAAACACCCACGACCCGTACTTCAGACGAGCAGCTAAAGACAAACAATCGTCTTGTCTTGAAGAAGATTCATGAATGAGTCTAACACAATATCTTACCCTGTTTTCAATCCATAATACTGTCCGTGATCATTGGACATCAGACTAGACATAACATCCATCCATTTTCTTGAAGACGAGATGACTATCTCATTGTCAGCCGCTTTTCTGCCTTGGGGGTCACAGGTCTGCTGGAGTCTATCCCAGCTGGCTACTAGTGAGTCGCAGGGTACACCGCGGATGCGTCACTAGCGCATCGCATGACCGCTAAATGAAACATTTTCAGAGATGTTCTTCCAAAAAAAGCACGTAGGCTCTGGTCAAATGTTGTAGGAAACACCCCATGCATACATGTGGGCATGTTGGAACATAAATATGAGCTGCGTCTTGTTCTAACTGACACCACATGGATGTCAATGTTATTTCTAATCATATGTCAAGATAGCATAAACACACAACGCCACAGTAAAAAAAATTTTTCCATGTTCTTCCTTCATGGAACAGTTTACAGTCAAATAACAGCGTACAAACAAAATAAAATCCAATGTGACTAGATGCAATGAGAAGTGGTTCGTCAAACCATGTTATTATATTTTAGAATTTCTAGGACTGAAGCAGCTTAAAGATGTTCAGCCTTTCCCATCAGTCTTTGTGGCGTGTACTTCAGGGAGTAGTTTAGAGTGTCGTACTGCAACACACAACGCATAAATTATCTAAAGACCGACAGAGTCAACATTCATGAGCTAACATTTAGTATGTTAGCGTTCAATTGAAAAAGCACTAACACAAAAAACATAACATACATGCTGATTGTATTGTTACATATATATTTTGTGCCTCTCAAAACTAAAGAGACACAAACACACACACACACACACACACACACAGACACACACCAGCCTCACGCCAGAGGTGAAGGTAGCGCCAACTGCAGTAGATGCCAACACAAGCTGCTGTCATAGTAACTGAGGAGGTGCCAGATGAAAAGCTAACACGTTACACTCATGTGAACTCATCTCCCCCTTTCATTTACGTGATTTCTGCCTCTTCTTCTAATCCTTCTGTTCGTGCTTCAACAGACCATAGCTGAAGTGGGATAAAGACAGAGACACACTGGTGTGAGAGCAGAGGATGAGGAATGGATGAGAACGGCTAACAGTTGGTGGTGTTTGTGTTTGGACATTGGTCTCCATGCAACCCACCATCCACTAACTAGCCAACCCCCGTTCACATGGACAGGGTGCTATGTCAATCTCTCTTACCTCCTAGCAGAGGACACTTGATGGAGAACATTGACCATCTGAGATCCGTGTGCAGACTGTACAGTAGCTACAACCACTTTGGGTGTGCTTCTGGAGTTCCTCACATCACACCAATGAGCCATTAAGTAGAGTGTCAGATATAAAACAGTAAATACAGAATGGAACAAAAATGCTTTCCAATAAAGAAATTACACAAATGAGGTGTTTTATATATAAACAACCGACAAAAAGATAAAATATAATAACTTAGAGTCTATGGAAAATTCATAGTAACAGGAAAAACAAGTTGGGGATAATCTGGTCAAACACTGAAGGCATCTGAACACTGAATACCAAACCATACTTAATGGAGTACATCTGCAGCCACTGCAGTGGTTGCTCCTGGACAGATGATCCCTCCATGGCATACATTACTCTACACTAATATTTTATAATTATTTATACTTTTATTTGCTGATGTTTTATCACTTTCTTCATCTCATCATATCATCTAACGTTAGTCTAATGATTACGGCAGCAGCAGTTTAAGGGCTGACAGTCTAGAAAACTTGACGTTTCATCTGTGGACTATTTAACATATAAACACTATTCGCAATTCAAAAGATGAAAAAAATAAAAGTCAGCTTGACACATTTTGACTTTCCATTAGACAATCATCTTGTTCCTGTTCGATGCCATCTCAGCCCCCACCCCAAAACTACACCAGAAAGAGGCAGCAGGCCTGCTTAATGAAAGCAGACAAATCCCACTGGTGCTAGAGTGCAGAAGGGTGTGTGTGTGCATGTGTGTGTGTGTGTGTTTGTGCATGCACACAGGGGTACTGAATGAACACTTCCACAGTTGGTCCCTGGCAAACGACAGTTGTGTATTATCCACTCGCAGTTTCTTTCACACACATTAACACACGTCAGCAGGACATAGCTATAGTCACTCGTAGACGTATAAACACACAAACATGCACACACACTCTACAGAGGACCATTATCTCCAACTCACAGACTGTCCCTATGCCAACAATAACTGCACATTGCCTCTCACACACACACACACACACACACACACACACACACACACACACACACACACACACTCGTGCATGAACAAAAACAAAACCTCCAATCCCAAACTCAGACAACCCGTTATAATTTTGCTTCACCATAGAGACTACAAATAATGTAGAAAAAATATAAATACAAATTTCCCTTACCAACTGAAACAAGCAAAAACAACAATAATATTAACGCAATAATAATGATTTCCTCCTAAAGCCTCTGCAGTTAGACGGCTGGTTTTCTACCAGTCCTCCGGTCCTGGAGCCCTGCTGATTTTTATTCTAGCCATGTAATGAGGGACCGAGTCACACCTGGGAAGCACAGTGAATGCAATTACAGAAAATTAACTAGCTGCTAGCACAGAAAACCACCAGCATTCTTGGTCCTGAAGATGAGGATTGAAAATCATTGCCTATAAGGCAAGAAATACCTACATGTTAGGGAAAATAAAATAGCAGCGACACAGCAGCATATAAGGAAACTTGTTCAATTTGGTTCCCTTGTCTGCAAATAGAAGTAAATAGAAGCTTAGTAACCTTTTAATGTAGCCCAGGGATGTCAAAGTCAAATACACCGAGGGCCAAAAAAACAAATTTGCTACAAGCCGAGGGCCTTGACTGGTTCAATGTTTATTAAAACATATTGAAATGAATATAGCCTATTGAACCATGAGCTAACACAGTGTATATTATTTAATGATTAAATGAATAAAGCAATATTTTCTTATGGCTCTATCAGTAACTTCAAGGAGAAACATTTTCAACAGGTAAACAGCAAAATAAAGTAAATGTCCTTCAAAACAAAATATGTTCCTTAATATCAAGATAAATGCATAAATGAAATTGCATGCATTATAAAATTAAAATTCATTATTGTGCATGCATTACTGCATGCACAATAATAATGCATTATTGTGCAAAAAATTTCTAAAAATCAAAAATATATATATTGTGCATTTCTAGGATCCTACCAATCACTGCTTCCAAATAGTAAAATTTAAAAAAATCAAATCAGCTGTATCCTTTCTCATGGCTCTTATCTGCAATTTTCCCTGAGTCCATTCAACTGAAATAAATATAAATAAATAAAATAAAATACAAAAATCTATGGCAGACAGACAAAACGATATTTCTTTCAAGGAGACATCATGTCTTGTAGAAACAAATGCAAAAATGTAACTGAATTTAAAACTGACAGTACATTACTGCTCTGATTGTGTCTCATCTTTCGTACAAGTTCATCAATGTCGGGGGTCAGGCTCTGAGCTGAGGAAACCCTCAGGATTGAGTGAAGGTGTTTTTCAGTCAGACGCCTCCTGTGTGATGTTTTGTTCAGCTTCATCAGAGAGAACAATTGTTCACACAGGTCTGTGCTACGAAACAAAGGGAGCGTCCGAGCAGCTTGGATGCGCAGCCGGGGCATAGTGTCGGGGATGAAACGTGCAAACTCGGCAGAAGACACACAGGTTTACCTTTGACCTCTCTGAACATACACTCTTTCTTGAAACCCCCTGCTTTCAGCATCCACCTTCCTCATTTTTGAGGGGGGGAATAACTAAATTCAACCTCAGCGCTGCAGTGACTGCTACCGTTGCATTGTGGGGAATGTGGTTTTCGTGGGCCAGTTCTAATGGTAATTAAAAATCATCCAGGGAGCCATAAATAATTCATCACGGGCCAGATCTGGCCCGCGGGGCCTTGACTTTGACATGCTGTATGTGACCCATGTGATCTGCTGACTTCACCTGAAACCCTGTTTGGAATGAGATCCTTATCCAAAAGCTGTTTGCTTTTGGATAACCATGACCTGGATGACTGAGAACCTACACAGACACAATGAGATCCTTGCATTTTCTGTAGCTGCTTATCCTGTCGTGGAATGTGGGAGAGTTAGAGTCCGTCTCAGTTGCAGAGCGAGAGGGTGGAGAACATTATAGACCTGTCACCGTAGACCTGTCACCGTAGACCTGTCACCGTAGACCTGTCACTATAGACCTCTCAACATAGACCTCTCACCATAGACCTGTCACCATAGACCTGTCACCGTAGACCTGTCACCGTAGACCTGTCACCGTAGACCTGTCACCGTAGACCTGTCACTATAGACCTGTCACTATAGACCTGTCACTATAGACCTCTCAACATAGACCTCTCACTATAGACCTGTCACCGTAGACCTGTCACTATAGACCTGTCACTATAGACCTGTCACTATAGACCTCTCAACATAGACCTCTCACTATAGACCTGTCACCGTAGACCTGTCACTATAGACCTGTCACTATAGACCTCTCAACATAGACCTCTCACCATAGACCTGTCACCGTAGACCTGTCACTATAGACCTCTCAACATAGACCTCTCACCATAGACCTGTCACCATAGACCTGTCACCGTAGACCTGTCACCATAGACCTGTCACCGTAGACCTGTCACTATAGACCTGTCACTATAGACCTCTCAACATAGACCTGTCACTATAGACCTGTCACTATAGACCTCTCAACATAGACCTGTCACTATAGACCTGTCACTATAGACCTCTCAACATAGACCTCTCACCAGTTCACCACAGGCCAGCACGAAGGAAGACCAGCAACCTTTCATACTCCACGTTCACTGTAGTGACACCAGTTCACATCATCTTCAGGGTCCTTCATCCTCTCCATGCTTTCAAAATCGGAAAACTCGAGATGAACTCCTATTGGATTTGAATTCCAGACAATGTTCTACCCACTCTGAGTCCATGCTATATATTTATACATCCCGTTATATAATTATATACCCTCCGGGAGCATCATGCAGTGGTGGACAACACACTGAAGCCCATGATTTACAGTGCATTCATCAGATGACTTGTACATACAGAAGTCAACAACAACCAACATCAGACAAAGATGTGGAGAGCAGATGTCTTCACACCGTGACTCTCTGGAGGAGAAGCGATAAGGAAGCCACCAGCCTCAGCAACCCGGGGACAAAGGGCTATTTTTTTTTTTTCCATAAAAATATAAATATATAAATGGATAGCTCTGGAATAATGAGGTCACTTTGCATATGCATGAAATATCTATGCAGGTGTGTGTGTGTGTGTGTGTGTGTGTGTGTGTGTGTGTGTGTGTGTGTGTGTGTGTGTGTGTGTGTGTGTGTGTGTGGGTGCCCTGCTAATTAGATAAAGAGAAGTGAATTAGCAGACTCCACAGTGCAGAATGATGTTACACAGCCTCACCACGCCTATCTGGGACCCACTAATCACCACTCGTTAGGATCACACAACAGTAGTGTGGATGCGTGTGTGTGTTGGTAGCGTGGTCACGTTGGTAAGATATGTGAGCCCTCATTACCCATGTTCAAATGAGTTCACTGATGTAATTATTTAGCTAAATGATAATTAGCCCCCAACACGCTGGATGGAAGAGAGGACAACAGCCAGAAAATAACAGAAAACCTCCAAGACCGGCTCCGGGTACGCTGAAGAAGCTTAAACTGCATCCCATAATCTAACTTTCATGGCACGCTCGTTTGTACTTGCCAAGATTAGCTAGTCGAGAGACAAACTGGAGCACCAGAACTGAAACACACACAGTCAGCATGACTAAAGCACATCTCTATATATCCTGTGGGAAGGAAGCCGGAGAAAACCAGGGAACTAATGAACTCTGGGAAATGTTCCTGAGCTGCCCCCGGGTGAAAGAAGTGCACTGAAAGAGAGTGCCAGAGGTAAAAGCAGAGTTAAAGGGGAATAAAACATACTGTAATACTGCAGCGCTCAGGTAGTTATTCAAGTGTTACACTTGGCAGCCAGCAGCCGGTACTGTGGGCTGTCTGGAGCAGAGTCTGCAGCTCCGAGATGTAGATCTACCCGCCGAGCGAGGAGGAAATCTACACACACACCTACGTCTGTGTGAGCCGAAAACACGGATCAAAAGGTGGGAAAACGTATGTGTGGAGCTTCCAGCAGAATGTTTAGAAAGCAAACACTGACACAAGGCTTTCATTCTGCTCCACATCACACTCCACTCTGGAACTGGGTTTACAGGCACCTGGCTGGGAACCACGAGCTTAAGCAGAGAGGAGGAGGAGGAGGAGGAGGAAGGAGAAGAAGACAATGTCGACAAAAAAGAAGAAAAGGAAAAAGAGAAAGATGAAGAAGAAGCATCTTCATCATCTGGGTTACATATAATAAAGACTGATTTATCACAACTGTCAGAAACATCTTGCAGAAAGTGGAGGCGTGGGCTTTAAGCAGATGACAATTGACAGATGACTGATTTATGCAAACTGACAAAGTGATATATATATATATATATATATATATATATATATATATATATATATACACACAGTGTGTATATATATATATATATATATACAGTGTATATATATATATATATACACACTGTATATGCATATATATATATGCAAATAGGGAAATACAATGGTCCCTCATTCCTCACGGTTAATGCGTTCCAGGAACTACCCGCAAAGACGAAATTACGCGATATAGCAACAAACTATTTACTGTACTATGATTTAAACGTTTATGAACCTTCCCCACAATTATATTAAACCACCTTCTATCTGTATTACCTTTTCCCACACTCTATCAGGTGTCAGGTGACTACCTACTAAAAACCCGTGATGAGGTGAAGACGGGCATCTTGAAGCGTGAATGCGTGAAGGATTACTGTCCACAGTCAGACATGGGACTGTCAATTAAGCAAAGGCATTCAGCTGACTGAAAGACAGGAGATGTGTGACAACTGTGTGTGTGTGTGTGTGTGTGTGTGTGTGTGTGTGTGTGTGTGTGTGTGTGTGTGTGTGTGTGTGTGTGTGTGTGTGTATCTTGAGTAAGAATGTCCTCTACAGTCGGTCCATGATGTAGACAGAGTGATGGATTATCCGTCACAGATCTAGATGTTCTTGGTTGATCTACGTGTTCATGAAGACTATGGTTGCAGACGTAAAGCAGCTGATCACTGGACTCATCATCTGCTGATCAGCTTGTCTAGGGGTTGAAGGAAAATTGGTATTTATTCATGCCAATGAATTTAGGACAGGACACCATACAGGTTCCTGCAGTATCCCAATAGTTTGTCCTCACAATTTAGGTGGGATTGTTCAGGAGACCCTCCGCCGTTTGGTGTCCCTGTCACAACACGCGTTCAGTCCTCAGCCAGATGATGATGTTCTGTTTGGACCGTCAGCACAATGACCAGCCTTCTTCACTCAGTCCATACAGAGAACAGAGTGCAGAGAGCAGACTCACAAACACGCAAGACGAACAGGTGCAGCTGGACACAACAACACAGGCCTGGTCTCTAGAGAACCACTCCCCCACCCCTCTCTCACCCTGTCCTCACCCCCTGAGTGTGTGTGTGTGTGTGTGTGTGTGTGTGTGTGTGTGTGTGTGTGTGTGTGTGTGTGTGTGTGTGTGTGTGTGTGTGTGTGTGTGTGTGTGTGTTAGGTGGCTATATAAAGAAGCCATCCCTCTCACCTCCTCCCCTCTACATCCCACCTCATGTTCTTCCTCCTACCAAAGCCTGTGTGTGTTTTCACAATACAAGGCCTTCCTAACCCCTCGAGAGGAGATGTACTGAGCCACAGAGCACCAGTCTCACACACACAATACACACACACACACATACAGACTCACACATCATGTGCACACATCCTACACATTCCCCTGGGATTTGCTGTGGCAAGGGAGAGCAGCACCCAACACCAATGTCTGGAAACAGGATGATGAAAGAGTCACTAACGTCATGGAAGGTAGAATAGAATACACACACACACACAAACAAACACAACACACACGTCAGCATACTCCAAAAACAAGTTGATGGTCGCTTGCTGATTTGAATTTTTTTGTGCACACATGCAAACAAAAATTACACACAAGCAAAGGGCTTAAATGCTGCAATAGAGACAAAAACACAGATGTAGTGCGTGCTGTCACTAGCAGGCAATAACAGTTCACACACACAAACAAACACACATACAGAGGAACTGTTTTCCTGTGGTAGCCTTGGGGAAATTAAAAGTACATTATGGACCTCCAGAGGGTAGTGGTGAAAGAGGATGGAGGAAGAGGAAAAGAGAGAAAGGAAGCGAGAGAAGGGGAGAGGATGGGGGGGCAATGTCCTGTTTTTCTCAGCTTTGACCATCATGAAGATACGAGCATGAAGTAGGAGACTAGTGATACCATCTGCTGTTATCTCCCTTCATGGATGGATGGATGGATGGATGAGAAATTCTGAGATCACTCCAGTGTTTCTTGAAATTCCCGATGCTGATGTCAGACGAGGGTCGATTGAGGTCCATGCAGGTGTCACTTTAGATTTCCATTGTAATGTCTTGGACAGTTGAATCAGAAGCATTGGCAGCACCTGAATCGATCCAGCTCTGCTGTAACAACTCATTTCCATTGCCCAGTATCGGCTCGCCTTGAATTACCCAGCAGTGTGTTTATCCAGTCGGTAAATGTACTTGGTACAGTAAGTAGTACCACGAGATACGAGTTTAATTAGTTCTGTGACTGAGCTCCAAAGTCAAACATTTCCCCATTTAAAAAAAAGTAAAGTCATTTCAATCTGTTCCAGTCTTGTAAAAAAGCCCCAAACCCCCTGAATTATCAAAACACAAACATATTTTTATCAACCAATAGACACGCAGACTTAACCTGTGTATAATTAATTATATATAAATTAAGTAAACAATGATAAAGAATGAAAAGAAACGCAAAAGTCGTGAGAACACACAAGCTACGTCTTTACTCCAACAACAAGAACGAGATCCGGTCTCGGCTATTGTTGTATCCATCCACCAACAAGTGGTAAAGAACGAGATCCGGTCTCGGCTATTGTTGTATCCATCCACCAACACGTGGTAAAGAACGAGATCCGGTCTCGGCTATTGTTGTATCCATCCACCAACAAGTGGTAAAGAACGAGATCCGGTCTCGGCTATTGTTGTATCCATCCACCAACACGTGGTAAAGAACGAGATCCGGTCTCGGCTATTGTTGTATCCATCCACCAACACGTGGTAAAGAACGAGATCCGGTCTCGGCTATTGTTGTATCCATCCACCAACAAGTGGTAAAGAACGAGATCCGGTCTCGGCTATTGTTGTATCCATCCACCAACAAGTGGTAAAGAACGAGATCCGGTCTCGGCTATTGTTGTATCCATCCACCAACAAGTGGTAAAGAACGAGATCCGGTCTCGGCTATTGTTGTATCCATCCACCAACAAGTGGTGGCTTCCCGTAGCGCGACTCATATCTCGGATTTTGCTCGTATGTTGAACAAAAATATGGACAGAGCGACGGATCGTATCTCAAAAAACTCGTATGTGGAGGAGCTCGTATCTTGAGAGCGAGGGCAACGTTTTTAGCCCTCGCTCTGCTGGAGGTGCAAGCAAGTCGTGTAGTTACTGTTTGACCATTGACACGTCGATACCCAGCATGCATGGCGTAATCTGCACAGCCACCATCTTCATAAGGCAAACTCTTCTGGCGGCCGTTGAAGCGCAGACGTTCTGCTTTACCATCTGATGAGAGGATCACCATCCAGCAATGGAAAAATGGAAGAATGGCAGAAAAGTGTTCCCAGTCCAGTCAAGTTTAGTAGAGGTGGTACTACGCAGTGGAAATGTGGCTTAATACACACACACACACACACACACACACACACACTCAAACACACACTCTTTCCTGATCCACATTCACACACTACTTCATCTGTGAATAACAATAATGCAGCAAAGTCTCGGTTCCAGCTTGGGGACCTGACAAACCTTTTCCATGATGACTCACTGACTCCGTCTATATGAATGTGTGTATCTTGTCCAAAAGAAACAGAAAGTGTGTGTTTGTGTGTAGTAGCATGTCAGACTAAAATTGTGGGAAAAAAAAAAAAAAAAGGACTCGAGAGAAAAGAGGATTTCATCACACACACACACACACACACACATCTACACACACCTAACGTGCTTTGCTGCATGACAATGAACGGGTGACACGCCGTTGATGTCTGCCCTTCCTAACTCACAAGTCCTCCCCCCATCCTGAGTAACTTATCTGTTTGTCTTCTCCTGGGGAGGGAGGAACCAAGAGAGGAAACAACAGGGGCGAGGGAAGGACACACTGTTTTTCTGTCCCACTAAGGTGGCTGGGGCAGAACCAATCAGGGGCAGGGTTGTGGAGCACCTCTGCCCTATAGGGGCTCTTCTCAGGGGCAGGAAGGTAAAGGAGAGGGGTAAGACGAGGAAAGGAGACGAGGAAAGGGGAATCGTGGATTGATTAAATACTATAGTAAATTCTCTTCAGTCTCCCTCCCACCTTCCTTTACTGTGCCTCCCGTGGGTCGTACCAAATAACACAGACTTTCCACAAAAAGTGAAGGAGACTCAGAAAGACAGGAAATGAGTAGAGAAAGTACAGGTGGATAGTTGTGTGTTCAACAACAAGATGGAAAGAAACATCTCCCCATTCCTTCTCTGTCTCAATCTGTCCATCACACCTCCCTCACTGATGGACACCATCACCCAGGAAGTAAAAACCCAGCAGCTTCTTCCACACACTCACAGAACATTTTAACATGAGCACAGAGGAATTTTTTTTCTACTTGAAGAACTAATGCAGAGTGGTAAAAAGTGTGTAAAAAGAAGTGATGATGATGATGATGATGATGATGATGATGATGATGATGATGATGATGATGATGATGATGATGCTGGGATGAGGAGGTGAGGGTTTAATCCAATCTGTGGCTGGGTGAGGGAGGGATTATGAAACGTATGTGTTATTGGAGGAAGAGTGAGGTGTGTGTGTGTGTGTGTGTATGTGTGTGTGTGTGTGTGTGTGTGTGTGTGTGTGTGTGTGTGTGTGTGTGTGTGTGTGTGTGTGTGTGTGTCGTGGGACTTTGGCTTCCAACAGGAACTGACACACACAGCAGTTCTACTGAGCCACCCAGGACCTCAGTCAGCACCCCCCCCCCCCTCCATCCACACACACACACACAAACACACACACACACAAACACACACACACAAACCTACACCTATACAGACACACACAGCACCAGGGGGCAGGGGGTGGGGGGTTCAGTACGTCACACACACCCGGGGGTCATACTTTCCTATCCTCCTATCTGGAGAATGAAATCAGTGCATATTTACCGCGTTCAGCAGGATCTTATTTCTCTGCTGGGATGGAGTCGGGGGGGAAGTCAAACTGCTCTCACTGCAAACCAGACACCAAACTAGATACAGCCGACAAACAGTGCAGCAGTCACACCACTCTGACACGGTCTGGAAACGGGGAAGTTGTGTTAAAGACCCATAGAGGCCAACTCTACACATCCATGAGTTTCATCCTGTAGAACAGGACTGCACAACAAGACAGAAAACATCAACTGGTAATTGTTTTATTTTTTTTGTCTGATCTACGTCATCCGTATCGAGTTTGAACCCACACTAAATATTATTGGTCAGAAAGAGGTGGGCGGGGCTGTTTGGTAGAAGTGGGCGTGTCTTCTGGGCTTTAGTAAACCCTTTCTCCAGAGCAGGGGTCTCCAACCTTTTTCCTGTAAGGGCCACATAATGCTAAAATTAAATAAACTAAAACTACTTAAACAATGACGCAAATAAATTGAAAATAAAACGTCCATCACTAAATCTCAGTGCCCGCCCCCCAGCTAAAAAAAGATGTTTAATATTGCTATGTGTGACGGACACATAAACACATTCTTTCCATTCTGATCTCGTTCTTTTTATTCACAACTCTATAACAGTTCACTTCCAATCCAGTTCAGGGTCAGAAGAAAAAAGACAACTCAAAGGCTCCAGGTTTTACCGGTTCTTCTTCTCCCCTTAGGAGTCTCCTCAACATGTCGTCCTTCTCCATATCAGTCTATCTTCTTCATCCTCCTCCCTAACACCAACTGCCCTCATGTTCTCCTCACTACATTTATCCACCTTGTCTTTGGTCTTCCTCTTGTTCTCTTTCCTGGTAGCTCCATTCTCATCACCCTTTCACCAACATCCTCACCATCTCTCCTCTGGACGTGTCCAAGCCATCAGAGTCTGACACTCTCCAACTTTGTCTCCAGAACACCTCACCTTATCTGTTCCTCTGATGAACTCATTTCTGATCTGATCCAACCTGGTCACTCCTAGAGAACCCCAACATCTTCATTTCCTCCACTTCCAGCTCCGTTTCCTGTCTTCTTTTTAGCACCACTGTCTCTAATCCGTCCATCATGGCTGTCCTCACCACTGTCTTCTGAACCTCTCCGGGTTTACCAACGACCCCCACAAAGAAACTCCCTCTGGACCAACAACTCTGGAGAAGCTAAGACCTGGAAACACCACTGGTCTCCAGATTCATCGTCCTCCTGACAAACTCCAGACAATGAAAACAAGCAACACATGATCGTCACTCATAGCGACAAAGTCAGTGAATCAAATTTGCTGAAAAACTGCCAGGATCACCTAGTCCCCATCCCAGCAGCCACCTCTATAAATACATAAATAAACACAACAAACAATAAAAACATATGGCAAAGTTCAGATTCAAAATTCTGGATCCCTTATCCAGAACTTGGAGAATCTACATCAGTGGACCAAAGAGTATGCTCAGCTCAGTTTGTTCCTTTTCTGTTGAGCAAAAGGGCGAGTGAGGATTATTTCACATTTCCATCTGCTGGAAACAAGTAAGGATAAATAGAGGGGAGCGAGAGGCAGGGATGGAGTGGTGAGATTGGAGAAACACCAGGAAAAAACTCAAACCCAAGAAAATAAATAGAAAAAAGGGAAAATCCGAGCATCTCTCTGACTTCCTCCCAGGATATCGCCAGACCGCAGGGAGGAGGGAAAAGCACACATTTCTCTCTTGTCCCCCTCCATACATCTCTTCCTCTCTCCCTCACTCATTCACTCGCTCACTCTCTTTGTCATCCCTCCTTCATACAGTCTAACTCCTAAGACCAGTGGGGGTTCCGTCTCTTTCCATAACCCTCACTCATTCATTATTTCTTTCGTCAAATTTCCTACTTTCTCTCTCCTAAGGCTTCTACCATCCCTCCATTCAAATTCTCTCTATGTTGACTTCATCCCCATTTTTTTTTCTCCTCGGTATCCCCTCAGAGCAGACCATTATAACCATATGGAAATAATATTACAAACTGTGCGTGTCTGTGTGTTTGTGTGTGTGACATACATACACTTCAGCCTCTCACGAGGATCTTACAGCATGCTGGAAGTAATAGTGTGTGTGTGTGTGTGTGTGTGTGTGTGTGTGTGTGTGTGTGTGTGTGTGTGTGTGTGTGTGTGTGTGTGTGTGTGTGTGTGTGTGTGTGTGTGTGTGTGTGTGTGTGTAGACTAACCTGTCTGGACAGTTGATTCATCCCAGGTGCCTGCACACTCTGAAGACTCTCCTTCTTCTACTGCTGAGGAGAAAGCAAGAAAAACAAGACATTAGGGTAAAGACTAGCTTCATATTGTCCACACAGGAACAAAGACTAAACCATCAGAAGCCAAAGATCACGCACACATCCGCCACAGCAGCTAAAATATTTCCTGAATCTGCACCTCGATCCAGTTACGCCTAAAAAATCTCATCACCTCTTCCTCACTCTAGAGGACTCCTCTCCACCAAGTCTACTCAGAACTTTCCTGTTGGGGCAGACAGGTGTATCCGGCTAATCCGACTCATCAACCAATCTCATTCCACATTGAAGCACATGTCCATGTTATTGTAATCACTATCTAACTAACTATCTAACTAATCACAGACTCCTTATTAGGCCTTAAAGGTATAAAGATTGAGATGTTTCTGTGGTACCAGTCAACCTGGTACAGTATTTTCCGCACCCAAAAACCTTTAATTTTCTCAAAAACCGACCGTGCGCCTTATAATCCAGTGCGCCTTATATATGAAAAAAAGTTTAGATTAGGCCATTCATTGAAAGTGGATTCTCAGATGAGTTCTCACTTCTCACCTGTAACCTGTAACCCCCACGCTGTCGCCCATCTGGTCAGCAGCCCAGACAGAATACACAAGTCTAAGCTGCGCTTCTCCACAGTTACCTGCTGTTTCAGGTGTCGACCACATTTGTGAATCAATTGTAGGATGCCAGGCACCTTTGGCTAAGTTAATTTGTGTGAGTTCACGTTTGATCAAATATTTGTTAATGATGAACGTAACCTGATGCCAGCAGTGACAAAGACGGAGTAAACAAAGATGCGATGACAGAACACTCCATATTTCTGTCTCCTGTTTATTTTATTGTTTTTTCCACCGTCCAAGGAAACATTTCATTATTTTAATAGCCAATGACATTTCTCAATCAATCAGTCACACAACTATGAAAGCAAAAGCCAGTCCAGTCTAAAATGTGTGTAAAAACACACTCTGCATCCATCTCGTCATCTATCATACAAACACAAATATGTTTTCAAGAATGGTAGGAGAGTTGTAATGTTGCTAAATGTCTTGACCTTTTATTTCCAGTTTTCAGCCCCTGATCTCTGCCTGTTGCTACTGAGTAAGCAGACTAATGTCTTTTGACCTTTTCAGTGTACATGACCTCCAGCAGTCATGAAACCAGTCAACTGTAGATCAGGTAACTTCTGTTCTGTTCCACAATGGAACAAAAAGCATAAAAGCTGTAGGAAGTAGTATTATTACTTGACTGTACACCTTCTGGACACTCATACCGCACAATGGAGTTTTGTCATAGTAAAAGAGGCATGTGAGACAAATCTTGATGACTTATGATACATGTAATGATGTGAAATTTCACTTTTTTTCATTTTGTATTTTCATTAATTCTATGACATTTGCAAAATCAATGAAATACAAGTCCTTTCATAGTCCTTTCATAGTTTCCGCTCAGCAAACACTCCTCATGTCCATCCATACTTTAACTTCTCTTTGTGCTTTACTTCTGCAGAACCAAGTCCCAGTTTTCTAAATTGATTTTGAATATCCTTCTGGATTTTAAGTTCAGGCAGTCCCATAAAGAGTTACTGCAATGACTGATAGAAGATATGCACATCTTCATGTGTCGATCTGTACCAAAGCATGGCCCAGAGAAGCAACAAACATGTAGGTATTGATCTTTCCAAGGACAAGGTCTGTCACACACGCACAGCAGGCTGATCAGAGCTGGAATGTGACACTGACTTCCTGGGTACAGCAGGAAGGAGGGAAGTACAGCTGGCACACAAACAGGAAACCACTGGAGCCACTACACAATGGGGTTTCCTGTACATCCCCTCCCTGCTACACCATTCCTCACTTCTGACTTAGACACGTCTCTGATCCTACCTCTCATCCTGTGGCCGTTGTTTCTCACACCACATCCTCATCAATTCCCTCTTGACCCAACCCATCCTCACATTAAAGCTCGGCCAAAAGTTACACTAAAAACAAGAAGTTATAAATTAGTCAAGTGTTCCTTTAAAAAGAGAAACAACCTGCTGGTTGGGCCTTGGCCTGACTTGTTTTTACAGGTCAATAAGCTCTATGTGCGCACCAAATATTTTATTAGGTTGCTAAATGTATGAGTTTCCAGTGCTGGACCTTTGAAAGTACAGCAAACTACAGCAAACAGGTTTCAAAGTGTAAAGTTCTAAACCAGCGGTCTCTTTGCACCAAGAACCGGTTTAACATCCACAATATTTGCGCAGACCAGCCTTTAAGGTGTGGAGAATAAATACAACAAAATAAAATGATACAACCAGCAGAAAAATTGTATTTTTCACAATATAACAATGAATGCGAATCCAATGTTAATAAACTTTATTAGCAGTGTCCTTGTAACATGGCAACGTGTGTTCTTTGTTGGTTCTGCAAGCTTGGGAGTTTCGGTTTAGTGGTAATGTATTCTGTGTTAGCAGCTGGAGCGGCCCCTTTAAGAAAGTAGTCATGTGACCGGGGTAAGCATCTCCACAAGTGACTCAAGTGGAGGAGAGAATCCACTCATTTAAAACAAAACATCATTCAGAATCAGATCAGAGATAAAACAGAAATAATGTACCTTCTGGACTTTTCTGTAAGACCCGGAACTGATTGACCCATGACCCATTTAGGCTCGGGGGTGAGACACTGGTCTAAATGATGAATTGTGGGGCTCAATGATCAATGATGAACCCCAAGACTAATGGACGTCGCTAAGTGTACCCTGCTTTTGATTTGTTTGTGTGACCAGTTATTAACCATCAGCGCATGCAAACAGGGACGATGATTTCTTTACCTAATAGAGTACACTAAACAAAATTAGATTCACATTTCATGCCAATCTGTCACTGGTTCTGAGCAGCTGTTGAGCACACTACACAGAGGACAACTACAAAATGATCCATTTGGATAGTGGTGTACTGTATACCAGAAATAGTATACTTCAATATTATTTTGCTAAAATGGGCTAACATGGCTCCCTATGAAGTATTACCAATACTCAGTACATAACTGATATAGACAAGCCGGTACCTTTAGAAATGAGGATGCTTTTCACAGAAGTGATGCTAAAAAATAATGTCCTATTAGTAGATATAGATTACCAAGCTCCATAAAAATAAACACAAGACCTTTACATTGAGTATAAAACATGTTACTGGATGAATTGTTAAATAAAGAGGACTGTTGAACTGTTAGATGATAATCCGGGAGTCCTTCTCTGCATCGTTCTTACTTCTTGACAGTCACATATCACTTTCCTCATAAGTTGAAGTTGTATATATTTTCACTTTTTTCTGATGTGAAGAAACATGTTTGAAGGTTGAACAGCAAACTTGTCAATGCTATAACAATCCGTTGAGAATGTTTGTTTTGTGAAAAACTTTAATTTATATTGCTGGATCCTTTTCGTGGCGTCAGAGGTTTTTGAGAAAAACTTTAATCTGGTTTGTGACACCAAATCTTTTATGAAAAACTCCAACAAATAGGTTCGTAGGAGGTGGGTACACAGAAAAACTCAGTCAATGAATCAACAAGACTCTTGTTAAGCTAAAATAAATGTATGATTTATTCACCGCAAAACAGAGCAAGATACACAAACAAACAATTCTATGTTGCTGAAATGAACCTGTAGCTTAATTCCCCACAACAGCTAGGATGCTAGAATTAACTAGTTTCATTCCCCACAGACACAGAACCAAGGAAAGGAAAGTAAGCAAAACGTGAGTAATTATAATAAGAATGATAATAAAAATATAGACAAACAAACATACAATGTCTGTGTAAACTGAATAAAACAGGCGTATTTCATTCACTCTTCAACACAGAACCAAAGGCCAACACCGGACCTGAAAACCAAAGCCTATGATGCTAAGATAAAGGTGGTTCACCAAAAAAAAACAGAGAACACAGGCTAACAATTTCAATGATTCAATGGTTGAGCTTTAGCATTGATTTGGTGTCATTCCAAATGTGCTTCGCCTCTTACCTTGTCACAGGGGAAGGAGAGTCCACAACCCAGGTAGAGAAGCTCCAACCTGCTGAGCGTTCGCACGAAAACCACAGCTGACTCTTAATGGGGGCAGAAAATCTTCTACCTTTTATACCCCTTGAATGTGAGCTGGACTGGCCAGGTCCATCTCACATGCGGGACCCCCTGTGGGGATATTCCCCCCCCCAGTTTAGCCTCACTTCCCCTGGGACTGCAGTGTAGGGACCCTTCACGCACCCATAAAAGATCTTAACAGGAGACCTTACACCTTTGGAATGCACCAAACCTATCACATCAAAACTAAGAAATCTTTATTACCCATTGGAAAGTAATTAAAAAACAACAAGTTGACTGAGATGGAAAACAGCACCCAAACTAAGAGACCTTTATTACCCCTTGGTATGCATCATAAAACAACAAGCTGACTGAACCCTGCTGTGAACTCTCTGTGTCCAAACGCAGCCCAGCAGGTGACCGTGGGAGGGTGACCGGAGGAGGGTCTGCATGCCCTCAGTAATGATATGCTGACCATTTTATTGCAGCTAAAGCTGTTGAATCAAATCACACACACAAAATGCAACAAATAAAACTTTCCATCACAATGTTCTTAGTGACTAAATGTCAAATTAGTTGCAATTAAGTATCAAGTAATGTGATTATTGTCTATACCTGACGTTGACTGACTGAGATTGGGACCAAAGGGTTGAATTCCAGTGGCTAGAGGGAGTGAGGACTCTCCTGAGAAGGATGCCATATTCACCATGTCAATGAGTCAAGGTGGACCTTTGGCACATTTCCGATATTAATTTGAAGTCTTTAAGTCAGGACTTACGTCACAGCACCACATGTGAGTGATCACCAGGATCAGATGGAAAGTAAGACCACAGCCTTCAAAGTGACCTCATCCATTACTGCAGTACTGGCCAACGTTAACAGTGAGACACACACACACACACACACACACACACACACACACACGATGGCCAACATACAAGACCTGACATGACGAAGCATTGCGTAAAAAGAAACTAAAAATGAATCCATATTTCACCTCTAATCCAATTAAATTAACATTTAAGGCAGTCCTGCCGAAGATTAAACTCCCGGTCTTCTACCACCAAGTCAAACTCTCCAGCATTCGATCAAATCTGGTTCCAATGAGTATGTGAGGCTGGATCTGGTTCTTAAGTCCAGATGTGGGCCACTAATAACACACTAATGGATCCCTGGACAAGTACCTATGCACTCAAAGTACAAGAACACACAAAGCCCAAACATGAGTCTTTCTTGAGGGTGGTGCATTTGGCACATTTGAAGAGAAGCCAGCAGGGATAGAGACCTCCCACCATGACTAACATGTCTGCCAAACGCAGACAGAAACAGATGAGAGAAGGTGTGGGCAGAGAGAACCAGCAGAAAAACAAGGCACCTCTAATCTAGTCACAAACATTATAGCATTTTAATCCAAAGTAAAGCTATGTTTTGATGCATGCATTGAAAACTACTGTTGCACCAGATGGTAGAAAGACATTCAAGATAACCTGAAAGAGAAAAACACATCTCAGCAGCCTGACAACATTATTCCGTCTCAGTGTTATTAAGAAGAACAACCTTCTGGAGCCTACTTGAGAAGAGCGATTGGTATCTCTAACTTTCTGACAAGTGGTGCTCCCTGCTGTGACCACAGTCTGCCTGAACCAGGCCTCCCTTGTCTTGTTGTGACAGCGAATCTGTGTATTGTTCACCGACAAGTAAAAATCATGATAAAACCATATGCTTTTTGTAGTTGTTTCAGATATAAAAAGACCTAGATGTACTGGTTACACTGCCTCTGATACAATCCCATTTCCCTGATAAGACTGTGGGGAATACAGTGTGTTTCATTAGCCAAGCACACATAGCTTTATTTAGATTCCCCCATCCTCCCTCTGTAGCCCCTCAGAGACACAAACACGTTGTTACTGTGAACCCTGCACACACCAGGGGGTCGGTGAGGGCTGTGTGTGTGTGTGTGTGTGTGTGTGTGTGTGTGTGTGTGTGTGTGTGTGTGTGTGTGTGTGTGTGTGTGTGTGTGTGTGTGTGTGAGTGGGAAGTGTTGAGCAGGCTTACACATACTGTTGGAGTTAAAGGAGAGAGAGCTCATTTGGACATTTGGCTATTTTATCGTTTGTAAGAATTCCTGTGTGCGTGCATGTGTGTGTGTGTGTGTGTGTGTGTGTGTGTGTGTGTGTGTGCGTGTGTGTAATGTGGCATAGTACAGCGCACACCACAAGAAAAACATGTGGTGAGGAAAGAGAGCAGAAAAGTCTGTTTATATCAAGAATTCAGGGTTGACTTATGTTTTTCATACAGGAGGTCTACTCGCAGGCCTTCCGTGAAACGTGAAAAAAAATCAGTAAAGATTATAAAAAGTCTTTACACAGATTGATTCGGAGCAGGCATGATATGGTCAGCTCACGCCGGGTCCTACTACTGAAACAGGCTGCTGATGTATGGCCTTCTGTAATTCAGGTTATGTTCGGGACACTGAGGGGACAGACACACAACATGTCCATCAAAAACGGCATAAAGTGGACAGCTAAGGGTTGGAATGTGTTTCTAAGTATGAAGACTTTCTTTGGATCTATCAAGCATCAGAAATAAAGACCGGGTGTGTCCTCCCTCTGCCTCTGCTGCTCGTTTGGGATTGCTGCCTGCCTTGCATGGGGACCAGGGTTCTACTCACACAGACAATTTGCCACAATTTAGAGCAGAGCTCACAGCCGAGGCTATAAAACGGACTTTGATTGGTTTTATTGCACTTAACAACAACATGATCCACAAGTACAAGAAAAGGGAGATGGAAACCTACCAATCAAACACCTGTCCAACAAGGACAACACAAACAGGCAGATATTTGACGTCTTCTAGCACTTTGCCCAACGATCCTCTTAAAACACATCTCTTTGTTTCACTCACACTAACATTTCTAAATTTCTGAAGGCGAACTTTATCCTGCAACACTGATGACACTGTTGACAAAAAAGGCAAGATATGGAAAAAGGGTGGTTGCCAGGCTAATCAGTAGATAAGAGTCTAACGGCATCCCAAACCCAGTTATCCAGAATACATGACACCAGCACACACATGCAGTGACACACAACGGAAAACACTGTTCTCCACTAACCTCAGCGGATGTAGACATCTCTGAATTGAGACCTGACCGGAGAGCTTTAATCAATAATTTAATCTATCCTGATCTAATGCAGTAGTGTTAGGACAGACAGGACAGACAGTATACTGACAGTATAGTCAGTAGATTCCCAAAAGTCCACACACTTGCAGGTGTACATGTGGAAAAACACCAAAATGTACACCACAAATACACAAATTTTAAGATATAAATGCAAATACACATTGTTGTAGCCCACCTGCGGAAAAGTCAAGCGCCCCATTCAAACTGTTCATTGCAGACTCATCACACCATTATTCACCCTAACTTCTGTTGAAATGCACAGAATGGCATGTTAAATTGTTCCAGCACAAACTGTGAACCGAAGTGGCGCTAGGAAACCTTGACACTGGTTTGAACAAACCAAAAGGGTCACAGAGGAGGGAATTTATGTCAGCGCTGCAGGAGACTGTCTGAAAGTCACTAATAATTACTGTGACAGCAAGCGGAAGACAAGAGATCACACATTCAGCCTCACAACTTCACACGGACACAAACTGAGCACAAAGAATTCTACTGGGAGTACATCTGTACATGCTAACACTTACACTACAAGTAAACGTTGCTTCTACCGTTTCTTTTGTCAACTATTGAGACACTGTAGTTGGCCAATGTGTGATTTACATGTGACTCTTCATAAACACACCAGATGTGGTTCATGAGAAGAGTAAAAGAGATTTTAACAGAAGTAGGACATACACGAAATTGCCTTCACACACATATGAACTTCAGTTGCATCCCATCCCTAATACAAAGGATTTAGCACAATATCGGTCCACTTTTTGCAGCTACAACAGCTTCAACTCTTCTAGGATGACTTTCCACAAGCGTTAGCAGTGTGTTTATTGCACTTTTTCTTCCAGAAGGCCATTTGTGAGGTCAGATACTGATGTAGGAGGAGACGGCCTGACTCTCAGTCTCCGCACTAATTCATCCCAAAGGTGTTCTCTGGGGTTGAGGTCAGGACTCTGTGCAGGCCAATCAAGTTCTTCAACACCAAATTCACTCATTAAACGTTTTTATGAACCTTACTCAGTGTACTGCTCGCTGCCTTTCAGTTGAACATAGCTAGAAGTCACTGAGAGTGACCCATTCTTACACAAATGTCTAGGAGTAGTCTGCATGCCTAGGTGCTGTATTTTGTGTACCTGCAGCCATGGAAGGGATTTGAACACCTGAATTTGATTGCTTTGGATAGCTGAGCAAATTCTTCGGCAATATAGTGAGTTTGAGTTCCTCACCAAGGTTTTGAAGTAGCTGTTAAGATTAAAGATCAAGACTAAAACAACTTTATTAATCCTCAAAGGGAAATTATTTGTCCACTCTAGTGTCGTCCACTCTAGTCTATGTTGTTAATCACGTGCATAGTATATATGTGTACAGGCCCGTAACACTCACACACACACACACACAAACACATGCAGGCACACACGCATGCACACACACACAAACACACACACAAATACGCACACACACAAGGGGCCCCTAAAGAGCAAGTTATAAAAGGGACGGTGCCTTGCTCAAGGGCACCTCTCCACTGCAAGTTCACACTCCAAAAAAAAGCTTTTTGCCCAGTGTGGGTTTTGAACCGGCTCCTTT
Source organism: Antennarius maculatus (assembly GCA_013358685.1). Classification (NCBI taxonomy): domain Eukaryota; kingdom Metazoa; phylum Chordata; class Actinopteri; order Lophiiformes; family Antennariidae; genus Antennarius; species Antennarius maculatus. The sequence goes on along the minus strand of CM023611.1, from coordinate 24,069,652 downwards.
CTGGTCCACCAAGACTTAGTGGACTGAGCTACTCCTTCCCCTTATAAAGCCTCACAGAATGATTATAAGCATAAACTTTATGTTTATGTGGCAGCTTCAACACACAGTTAACTGACTGATTCTGATCACTCCTGTCTCAAGTAGTGTGAATATTCTTTGTTTGACATTAGGATTAAAGGATTAAGTCAGGATTAAAGTCATGATGGGGACACATGCTTTGGCTCTCACTCTCTCTGACAGGTAGAGTGGAGATTCTCCACCTTTTTTATAAAACTGATAAGAAACTTCATGGTCCTCTCACCAAAGCTCACTCTGTAACCCCCCCCTTCCAAGACCACATACACACTAGTTCTCTTATCTTTATGTCACCTTGTCTTCTGTACCATGACAGCACTTGCTGAGAGTGTCAATAAGAAAATCTTTGTCTTCATCCCGGTCCACACATGCGCTCACGCTATCAGGCCATTTACTCCCAACGCAGCCGAGGACTCCAGTGTTCTGAGGTATCTAATGAGCAGGTCATTGTGGCTGAAACATGATTGGCACTATCCAGAGGACCGGAGAGGCGGGATGTGGGTCATGTCGTCAATGATAGTCTGTTCCTCTACCCAGAGGGGCGGGCGGATTGACAACCACCACTGGACAGAAGTCAGGAGGATAACTATCGCTTTTTATCTCTTCCTCATCCCAACTTTTCATTCCTCAAACGCCGCAGTCTGCCTCCCTCCCTCTGCCCGTCTTATTTCCCCTCTCCAGCCCACTCCACAACCCCCCCACCCCATCCCGTCTCCCCTCTCTAGCCTGCTTTCTCCCTATAGCTCTAAAGGGATGCTCATTGGCTGCCCTTCCTGTCCCTCAGGAACAACTTGGTGACACTACTGGCCAAGAGCTGATGCCAATCTTCATCGCCAGCCCTCTCCCAGGAGCCTTCCAACTTCAATGGCCTGTGTCAACCACACACACACACACACACACACACACACACACATAAACAAGCGTTTGCATCAGGGGACAGGGACAGAAGCTGATTAACCAAATACTTTTATCAGCAGTAAAACCACTCTCTCTGCCTGCCTGCACTCTGAACAAAACAGCCTTAAAATACATGAACACTGGTGCACACACACACATCCCCAGCACTGAGCCACTGGCCAGAAACACCAGGCCAGGCTGGGGTTTGGGAGTGTCAGTGTGTGTGTGTGTGTGTGTGTGTGTGTGTGTGTGTGTCTGAGAGAGTGTGTGTGTGACATGACGGAGGTAGCAGAGGCTTAGATGGATGGCAGAGAGAAATAACAAGAAGCACACAAAGCTTCACCATCCTCTCTGCCTCCTCTTGCTCACTCGTCTCTCTACCTCCATGTTTTTGATTTATTTTGTTCTGAAATAGTTTTCTGACCACACATCACAAACATGTCTTCTTGTCTTGCTTTCCTCTCTACTTCCTCCTCACGCATCCTCCTGTCTTCTCCCGCTCCGCTGCTTACATCTCGACTCTTCTTTCTGGTTTGAAACGGTGTTTGTTGTTTTAAAGTCTACTCTGTTTCTGTTTTATGCTATGATGACATCCTTGATGTACATAAGCATTCTCTTTTATATGAATCATCATCACAAAAGCTTCTGTTAACAGCGTAAAACTGAAAGATATGAAGGCCTCAGACAGAATGAGTCTTCAATGTGTATAAGGTTATTTTCATTAACCTTATACTGGTACCAGGACACAACAGTACCATTATACCCAGAACGTTTCTCCTCCACAAGTATTGTGGTTGTCGAAAGGTCTGTGAGCAGCAGGAGGATCAGCACACATTAGCCTGAAGAACACAACGATTGTTGGGAGGATCATTAATGGCAAACAGTGTTGGAATGCACCACACCACTGCAGTGATACCAAAGAGGATGGATACAACATCAGTGAGACCAGATCTCGTTCTTTACCACGTGTTGGCGGATGGATACAACATTGGTTGAGACCGGATCTCATCGTCATTTGCGGAGTAAAGACGTAGCTCATGTGTTCTTGTGACCTTTGTGTTTCTTTACTTTCACGTAACTTATATATAATTAATTATGCACAGGTAAAGTCTGAATGTCTATTGGTTGATAAAAAATGTGTTTTTGTCATAATTTAGAGTGTCACGGTTTGATATTATTCTCATGTTGCTCAGCTGTACTGTGGTGTGTCAGGAGGCGGGGCTAAACGTTTGGGCGGAGTCTCTACTTCACACCTGTACCTGATCAAGCAGATTAGCCTGAGGCTTCTTAAACCGGCTTCTCCTTTGGTTCGGTACCAGATTATTTTGAATCTCTAGTTTGTTGGACTTCTGGGTTTCCTTGTGTTTCCTGGATTTTTGGCTGATCTGATTAAACTATGAATGAAAGCTTCTCTGTTGGTGTCCTGCACGTGGGTCCTAACCTCACTCATGACATAGAAACGTTGGGGCTTTTTTTACAAGTTTGGAATGGGATAATATTTGGTTTTATGCTTCTATAAGAGCCTCCATGTTTTCATGCAGTTAGTTTGGGAAACTGATGCAGGAGACGTCAGACAGACTTTTCATCTGCCTGACTTCTAATTAAATAAAGGGAATGCAACACGGTCATCAGGTTGGCTTTAAAGCAAACAGGGTTTAATCCTCAGCATCTAAATGTATCCTATGCTTGATCGGGTGTTTTCCTCAGGTTAGACATATTTTACTGATATTACATTCACTACTGCTAAATAGTGAATGATGGCAGTGGTGGTTTCGGTACCCTTAAGCTGCTTTATAACACAAAACAAATTCACCTCTGTTAGCACTCAAAAAGCAAAGCACTCGTGTTAACACACACAAATGAAGACTTCATCTTCAGGACCACACTAAAACAGCTTGACATTAAAGAGTCTCTCTGATCTGGCGTTTGTCAGGAGCAGAAATTGATAGCAGAGGAGACACGAAGGGGAGATGGGAGGAAGGACAGCGAGGAAGAAAGGTTGAGAACCAACTCTCTGTTGAGAACCAACATCTAGAATGTCTCTGTTCTTTATCTTGAGCTCATCGGTTTCAAGTTCATCTCGAGGCGTGAACAAATGTCGCCGCGTGTTCAACCAACGGCTTCCAGGAAGAGTGGATGACAAGCGCCAACTCAGTGCTGATGACCAGGCCTCAGCCAGACGCTGAGATTTCATTGGTAAGATTCACTCTATAGCAGAATCAATCACATCGGTTTGTGTCATTTCGGGATAACAAGGAGAACAAATGAGAAACAAAGATGTAAGCAGCAGCGAGGAGAAGGATGAGAGGTGAAGGAAGGTAGCAAGGGCAGACGCAAAGAGTAGGACAGCGGAAAAGAGAGGGCAAGTGGAGAGGGAACACGTTCCTCTGGAGAACCTCCACTCTGGGGAACGCTGCAGAAATAACTGAACTAGAATCTCGCCTCTACAGCCTCCGTTCTCCATGACACACAAACACACGAGACAACGTCACCAGCTTCACCAGAGAGGATGGGCTCTGAATGACCACCGACTCAAGGATGGCCAGAAAAGATGGGACACATTGGGTTATACAGTGCATGTCTATCCACACACACAAACACACACTAACACACACACACAGAGTACAGAGCAGTGAGGACTGGAGGGTGGAGGGGTAGGAAGGCGTACATAATTGTCTTCTGTTATAGTACAGGCTGGGGAGTGCTTTTTGACTGAAGACACCAATTTCACACTACGGCATTATTTAGCTTGATACAAACTTGATTAGGCTTTACGGAAGGAGGGAGAGGGAGAGAGGAGCGGAGACGGAGAGGAAAAGAGAAACAAACACATTTGTGTCATGCCGCATCGCTGGTGGATAGATTAACTTGCTCGTCACGCTCCTTTTGGGAATAACAGGAAAAATATACACACAGCGCGGGAGCGCTTGGAGCATGGCTGGCTGTTTGTTTGATTGAGTAGGAAAATAAATCAAGCATCTTATCCTAAACACAAAATATAGGTTTCAGTTTCACATCAGTCCTCACCAGCAGAACGAGAACATTTGGCGAACGCTACCTGATTCAGCGCACAATGAACATGTAAACTGATTTAGTTGGTCTTTACCAATTAAAAATATCAAATCAGAAATAGTTCTCTAAACATTATGCTGTCTGCTATTCATTCTTCATATTGTTCATTCAGGTCATGCTCCGTTCTGATTGTCCAAAATGCTCCATTTGAGAGCACATGTATTAAGTCTGAAACATAAACTTTGAGATGAATATTGAGATAAATCTTCACCATTTAAACGTGCTGTCTCACCATTCAGAAAGAAAACCAGAAACGACCCTCCAACTGTAATACCTTTACATAAAACTTAAAAAGATATATAACCCCAGGGTCCTGAGATATGTATATAACACATGTTTGTAGCCGTAAGCACAACTGCACATGTACATACAGGTAGACCTCGGCTGACCTCGTTTTGAGTTATGTATTCTCGATTATAGCTAGTTTTCAAAAGAAAATACACAGAAAAATAAAAGTCAAGTTTACAAGAGCTGAAACAGCCAGCAATGCCACTGCAGTTTTAAAACGCACTTTTCCACACTATTACGTTCTAGTCTTTCATTCTCTTTCTACTTCCTCCAATTGTGCGTCAACATCATGTTTCTGTCTCATTCTATCTTGATATGGGTATAAAGCCCAGGCACAGGAGAAGACACAGCTTCATCCTTTCCTGCTGTTGTTTCAGCAAAACACACGTCACACAACACACATCACACAACACGTCACACATCACACTTTCAGACATCCATTACACAGTAGCACCAAAGTGTTTCAGCTGGACCGGGCCGAGGTGTCAACATCACTTCAGCGTGTGTGAAACACACGCTGTTGACAGTGGACACTGATGCTCAATTATTTCACTGTCCCCCCCAGTTTAGCAGTCATTTTTCGCAGTGTTTGTTCTTCAACAGCATGAATACTGACATCTATGTTGGCACTTTAATCCATGTTCACTTATTCACAAGTTTTCATCAGTGACCAGGGGCGCATACTGATAATGCCCTACCAGAACATGGGATCAGACAATAGAAAAGATTAGGTCTTTAAGTTCCAAACACACGTTGAAATGAAGTGATCCTTTGAGGAAACATGTCACTGAAGATGAGGATTAGTTGGAGTGAAGTTTCTTTACGTTGACACCAACTCTACCATCTATCCCATTAAGTATTTATGTATGGACTCATCCACCTCTGCCTCCTTCACTTTCTCCTTCTCACTCTCTCTCGTTCTATTGTACGAGTCACAGCGGGACACCCGTGCCTTTTGACTGGGAGGTGAATAGAAAGGAGTTAGAAAAACTAACTGAAGACACAGGCATTAAAAAGAAGCATTGGTGAGGCTGCAGTGGGGAGAACTACAAAGATCGGGCAGTGTCCAATAAAGACCGACACAACACAAGCAGCTTGTTTCACTGAAGAGTCCACACTCTGAGGACAAAGCACTTTAGTCTCGCTCTAGTGTGTGTGTGTGTGTGTGTGTGTGTGTGTGTGTGTGTGTGTGTGTGTGTGTGTGTGTGTGTATGTGTGTGTGTGTGTAAACAAAGGGGAAAAAGGGCTACCAGACATAAAATAACTATGAGTCTGGCTGGACATGTTTAGACATTTTAAGACACATGAAGACACGTTCAGACATGTTAAGACTTGTTTACCCGACAAAGTTTTAGCTTTGTTGTCTCATAAGATTGGCGTTCTGACAGCAATAGAACAATCCTCAAACACACACCACCAAAGAAATGACTGAAAACTCTGTACTATGCATGCAGGGTAATGGTTGCTGATGTAACTTTTGAAAATCAACACCACAGAATCAGATCACAGCAGTTCAGCACAACAGAACTGGAGGACGTGTTCATGAAGTGGACAGAGTGTTCAGCACAACTGAAACGGGAGCGTCCAAAGATTTATTTTGTGGTTCTGTTTGCAGAGTTCTGTCCCCATACACAACCCTCAAAGTCGTGCACCAAGCAGCACCATGATGGCAGCTGCTACAGCTGTTTTATTACAACGCTGTGGACATTAAACTACAGTTATCACATAAACCAAGAGCCAAATGCAGTTTTGTTTCCTTTTTTCAATTTTAGGGTGAAACGGCTGCAAATGGTCCCTCAAAATTGGAAGGCGTACAACTACATTGCAATAATGTTGGGTCAAATTAATGTGCTTCAAAAAGAGACCAGATTCCAAAAAACCACTCTAACGGGACAGAACTATCTTTTCATTTTTCTCAGGACCAGAGGAAACCAGTGATGTTTGACTTGATCAGGCGGTGAAACTCCACAGATGTGTCACAATGAGACCTCCTTCACACAAAAATCAACAGCCGTTGTGTCGTGTCAGAGAGGGGAAGGAAGGCAGCATAATGAATATATTATGCATCAGCCAGGTGTGCAGAGGGGCACTGTTAATTGCCCCCACCACTAATGTTTAATGTACAGAATCAGAAGATGGGACGGATAATGAGGGAAGAAGGGTGGGAGAACGGGTGAGGAGTGAAGGGGGGGGGGAGACGGGGCAAAATTTATGAGGCTGTAGTGGTGGGGGTGGACACAGGGGCAAACGATGGGAAACAAGTGTGATTCATTTCAGACAGGTTCGTCTTCCCCTTCATTCATCATCATTTACGACCACATTCATGTCGTCAACAAGGTCAAGATCTGAATGTCTGAAGAATTCAAAACTCCACAAATATCAGTGAATCAGCAATATTACAGACAACATCAGTAAATAATGAAGTAAACAGTTCAGGTTAACCTAAAGAATATGCCATATATAACCTAACGGGGCAATTGTATTATGTAATTGCCCCATTATATTATACTGTATATCTATTATGATATTGCATTATTGTGAATTTTATTGTAATTTTTTTTTTTTGCGTTTTCGTGGCCTGTGTGTTTGTTATTAGCGGGATTTTCATTCATTCATTCATTCATTCATTCATTCATTCACCGTCTTAACCGCTTATCCTAAATCCATGTTGTGGGTTTACTGGAGCCAATCCCAGTTTACTGTAAATGAAAAGGCGGGGTACATCCTGGAAGAGCCGCCAGCTGACAACAATAGACAATCATTCACACACACACACACACACACACACACACTGCAGTAGCTCAGTCCACTAAGTCTTGGGTAAAAAATAATCTCAGATTGTGAATTTGCAGTAGAGAGGTGCCAGTTCACCTCCCGAGTACTGCCGAGGTGCCCTTGAGCAAGGCGCTCTTTTTTTATATGCCATTCATTTGGGGCATTCTATGTGTGTGTGTTACAGGCCTGTACTCACGTATACATGTGTATTAACACGTGTGACTAGTGTGCTAGAGTGGAAAGATCATGTCCCCTACGGGGGATAAATAAAGTTCATTTAATTTCACTCATTTCACACCTACGGACAGTTTAACACAACCAGTTCACCTGCGTCGTGTTTTTCTGGAGGTGGGAGGAAGCAGGAGAACCCGGAGAGAACCTGGATAGACTGGGGGGCAAATGGGAGGGAGAACCCATGAAATGTTTCAATTCATTTACTTTAATAGACTTATCAAACAACAGGCACCGCAGGCCAGCCTGTACACACACTGTACACACACTGTACACACACTGTACACACTGTACACACACTGTACACACACTGTACACACTGTACACACTGTACACACACTGTACACACACTGTACACACTGTACACACACTGTACACACACTGTACACACTGTACACACTGTACACACACTGTACACACTGTACACACACTGTACACACACTAAACACACTGTACACACTGTACACACTGTTCACACACTGTACACACACTGTACACACTGTACACACACTGTACACACTGTACACACTGTACACACACTGTACACACTGTACACACACTGTACACACAGTACACACACTGTACACACTGTACACACTGTACACACACTGTACACACACTGTACACACTGTACACACACTGTACACACTGTACACACACTGTACACACACTGTACACACACTGTACACACTGTACACACTGTACACACACTGTACACACACTGTACACACTGTACACACACTGTACACACTGCAGGCATACATGTGTGTCAGAATACACACTAACACACATGTACTGTACATACAAACGTAAGAAGAACCTCGTCTTCTGAGATGACCTCATGGGAGGAGAGTTGGGGTTAAACAAGCTGGGTCTGAGCGTGTGCATGTGAGCGTGTGCATGTGAGCGTGTGCGTGTGAGCGTGTGCATGTGAGCGTGTGCATGTGAGCGTGTGCATGTGAGCGTGTGCATGTGAGAGAGAGAGAGAGAGAGAGTGCACGTGAGCGTGTGCACGATCACAGTCACACCAGTATCATCTTTCTCTTCTTCAAAGCTAAAAGCACGGCAATAAACAGAGCTCAGCTTCATTGTGTGTGTGTGTGTGTGTGTGTGTGTGTGTGTGTGTGTGTGTGTGTGTGTGTGTGTCTCCAGAGAGATGGATGGGTGTATGTTAGGGTCCAGTGAGTTTGCAGCTGATAAACAAGGCTAGCTAAGCTGCTACACTGGCCCACTCTTGGCCCATGACTCTCATGACCCACACACACACACACACACACACACACACACACACACACACACACACGTTCACACACAGCCACAACAGGCTGCCCACTGATAAGGAGTGGCCGCTGGCATGCACACACCTCACTGTGGCACGGAAAACCTTTGTGGACGCACAGATGACTTCACACACACACACACACACACATCCAGAGAAGATAAACCAATGGAAGCCCACCAGATAACGTGACCTTCTCCCATCCATCATTTCAGACAGAAACTAGCTTTCTACCTCAAAACAAATGGTTTGATTTGGCACAAACCATTACCCACTACAAAAGTGTATTTGTTTTCCCACGTAATCAATCAACTTCAATCAACCTTTATTTATAAAGCGCTTAATCACATCAACACATTTGAAAGCGCTTAATAACACTTGACATACAAAAGGTATTTTGCACTCAGTTGTCAAACATAAGAAAAACACTGCATGTTAATCCTGAATGTTGTTATACATGGTGTGTGTGTGTGTGTGTGTGTGTGTATGTGTATACAACAATATACTGTATATACGTATATATATATAATATATATATATATTATATATATAAATACTGTAAATATATACGTATATAATATACAATATATATACAACACAATATATGTAATATTTTGTGTGTGTGTGTTTATGTGTGTATATATATAAAATGTTATATACATGTGCATGTTATAAAAATATATATATAACATATATGACATATATATATATATCACATATACATATAATTTATTGTATTTTATTTTGATTTAATTGGTTTTATTATTGAGTTTTCAATTTTAAAAAGTCACAGCTTTGCTTGTCTTCCATGAAAATGACTTCCTCTACTTTGTTCCGATGCCTCCTCCAACCGTAGATCACATTAGCTTGTTTTGTCCCATTTAAAAAAAAAACACACAGCGACCAAAATCTGGAATCCACCCCCTGCTGAGTAGTCAATGGAATTTCTAACAAAGCTCTCAGAAAGCTATTTAACGGTTCAGCGAGCTTTAGTGCAATGCAATTCAGGCTTTAATACAGGAGTTACTCGATAAACCTGCACACACAGCCACTGCACAAGGCTTTAAAAATATGTGTAGCTCCACAAACCAAAAGAAGATAAGCTGTCAAAGTTTATGTAATAACAAGAGCAAAATGCTTTCATGACGCCTTCCAACACAGATGTACCGGCAAAAAAAACTCTGTTGTCTTCAAGTAATCCGAGCCACATGTGCAGACTTGGAGTTTTATAAGAGCCAGTCAATCCATGAAAGTCTGCTGTGCCAAAAGGCTGACATTAAACTACATTAATGGTAAAGCCAGATGGAGAGAGAGAGAGCAAAGCAAGAAGACTGGAGCGAGGGAAGGAATGTGAATGAAATATCAACTGTATTGCACTGAACGGCCCACAGGCTCTGTCTGAACCTGACAGCAGATACTGAGAGGACACCAGTTTGAAAACCTCTCGCATCAACACAATAACACACTACAGAGCCGTGTACCTGTCAGTATCGAGACATCAGCAACCATCAAACTGCTTTGTAAACTCACTGCAGTGAATGTCTTCAGCAGATTTGACTCCAGACGATCAGTAATTCCTGTGTCAGATTGTCTTGTTAAATATAATGCACACAGAAACACAGCAGAACCTCGAGATACGAGCTGCTCCACTCCACCAGTTTTTTTTAGATACGAGTCGTCGCTCCGTCCATATTTTCGTTTCTTTTCATTCTTTATCTTTGTTTAGGTAACTTATACAGGTATACAATAATCCCTCCTGCTTTCGTGCATCAAATAGTGCTTTAAATAGTCTATGAGAGTGTGGGAAAAGGTAATACAGATAGAAGGTGGTTTAATATCAGTATAGGGAGGGTTCATAGACGATTAAATTACCGTAAATAATATAATTAATAGTTCGTCATTATATCACTATATCACTATATCATCTTTTTGTGGGTGTTCCCGGAATGCATTAACAGCAAGTAACGAGGGATTACTGTATAATTAATTATACACAGGTAAGGTGTACATGTCTATTCATTCATTCATCCCACCTCCAAAAACATGCATGTCTATTGGTTAATGAAAAAAGTTTTTTGTCATAATATAGAGGGTTTGGTTTTTTTTTACCAGACTGGAATGGACTAAAATGATTTTAGTCATTTTGAACGGGGATCATTGCTTCAGTTGTGTCAGTCACGGAACTGATTATATTCCTATCTCGTGGTACGACTGTATTACAGTAGATTATTATGTAGATCTAGTCAGGGTTGCAAACTAACTACAACTATAAAGACAACCATTTTTATCTTGCAACAGAACATGCAATGGTCCTCGAGTAAAAATAGCTGTTGTTAGTTCCTCTGACGTGATGATGTGTTGTTCTTCCCTGTCTTCCATTACGGTGCAGTCAGTCCGCTGCACGCCAGCAGAGTTCTTAATGTTTGCGAAGGGAAAAAAGCACACACAAACTTGTGTAAGGCGGTGAAAGCTGAGATATTATGAAAGGATGTAAAGAGGTGAGAGAGGGAACATGGAGAGGAAGAGGGAGGCTGATTGGAAACGATGCCATTAGCCTGGAACAACTTGGCTCAGCACACTGACGACGAACCAAACTTCCCCCTCCCTCCCTCTGGTCAAAGGGCTAATTTGGCTCCAGTGACTATAAACTACACTATATACCCCTGAACGTCAACTGGTGGCCCGCGGGCCACTTGCAACCTGCCAAAGCCTCTCATCTGGCAGGCTCAGTATTTGAGAATTCAAAATGTGCACACATAGCATCACTAACCAGTGCAAGAGCCCGGTTTGTCCTGAGCGTGAGCTAGCCTCAGTTTGTCCACCCCTGGGAGCAAACCCATCAGGACACCTGTGACATACAGTGTGGTGACTGTGTTTCTCACAGCCATTCAATTCAGTTTTTCTTCTCATATAAGATGTAATTGTGCCTTGAATTAACCAAACTATGTGATGGGGAACATGTATAGAAGACAGCAACCCAGGAGTCGGTGAACACAGCCTGACTTTCCCGTCCCAACTTCAGCGCCTGCATCTAATCGTCTAACTATAGCCATAAAGACAATGACGCTATCTGGCCTATCTGACACTCTCTCTCGGTCTCTCTTTCTCTTGCCCAGTCTTTATCTTCATTGTATTTCTTTTCCACCCAACAGGTCAAGGCGGATGGCTGCCCAAAAGAGTCTGGGTCCTGACCGGAGTTTCTTCCTCAATGAGGGAGTTTTCCCCCACCACTGTCGCTTATGCTTGCTCTGGAGGGTTCTGTTGGGTTTTTCTGTCTGTTAAAGCGCTCTGAAATGTCTGTTGCCACGATCAAGTGCTTTATAAATAAAACTTGATTGATTGATTAATTGATTGATTGAATATCAAAATAATTATTAAACAAGAACCAATGCAATCACAGTCTGCAACATCTCGCGACACCCCTGAATTCAAAATTTTACCCTGACCTACTTGCATGGGTCAAAGATCAAAGCTAGTTCTCTGACCTACTGTCATTGATCAAAGCACTAGCTTTGATCTGTGGTCTTACACTGGCCTTCGCCCTCATTTTTCTATCTTATCTGGTTCCTGAGTGTAAGTTAAAATTTTGACCTTGAACTACTTTCAAGGTCATCATGTCATTTTTATCCCCTTTGCCGCCTGAGTAATGTCTTTTTTTTTTTCATCTTTCTATCTGCAACGGTTGCGAAGATATTTGGTGGACTAACTAAAAGACGAACAAGCAAACACTGACAATTACAACACATCACTGCTTTGTAGCAGGATGTAAAAAGTTATTTCTTCATGCCACTTGAGAAAAGACAGCAGCAACTAGGTTTTGATGCATCAGGACGTCCTGCAGGTCGCTGGATTTTCCACTGCTTTCCCAGAGTTGTGCAGCACCATCAATTGGACTGAAGGCAGCCCCATCCCTATCTGGAGGCTCCTGCGAAGTAGCCACATGCTGCTAGCTCTCTGCACCCATAGCTGACCTGTTCAATACTGTCAGGTTTCAGCCTGCAGACCGCATCAAACCCTACTGGCAAGGCTGGACATGAACACGTGGGCCAATCACAGCAATTCCTCGATATCATTGTTTGCTAGCACAGATTTGTGGTATGAGTTTCTCTGGTCAAACGTCATGTTGAGCCTCTTGATAGTATTTCCTCAGACTCTGAAGTGAGATGTTGGTTTTTTTATTCACCACTGACTCCTTAGTGAGAGAAGGATTCAGCCTGTTCTAGTTAAGCCTTGTTCAGACTGGTTCAGACTGAAGAAGAAGAAGAAGAAGAAGAAGAAGAAGAAGAAGTAGAAGACTGGTCACCTATATCCAATTTTTAGCTCATCCAGATTGATATCGGGTGTCTCGTTTGTAGTCTGAACTGTCCCGTACCACATGATATCTGATTTTTGCGGGACGGATTGAAACCACATTTGGGAGATAGTTTCCTATCAGATATAGACAGATGCGTCTCAGTCTGAACAGCTCCAAACACTCTGATCGGATATGGGCGGACCCTGACGTCACATCCACGACGCGAGAGCAAGGCAACGTTGTTGTTACGGCAACCTTGTCAGATCAGCCGATAATGTGGCCCAGTCTGAACAGAGCCAGATCGTATTTGGACACTTGCTAAAAACAGTGTGAACAGTCCGCCCTAAAAATCCGATATGGAAGGAAATCTGATATGCCTGCGGTCTGAACGCAGCCTTAATCATCTTCCAATCATGACGCATTATGAGAATCCAGCTCCAACAATGTCCACTTCGAGAAGCTGATGACCTCCTGTACTAAACAAACCATATCAACTCTAAAAAGTAAGAGGTCCCCCCGTCCAAGTCTCCCTGCACTCCTTCAGCTCCCTGTCATATGTGCTCAGCTCCCATTTAATGTCCTGCAAATGAAGCGGATTTATTAATGTGTAATTAAGTAATAATCATCACTACATAATGCATGAGAGACTCGAGGGGCTGAGTGCTGAGCGAGCTGGAGAGAGGGAGAGATAGGATAGCGAGGCTGCCGGTGCAGACAGAGGAGATTTCTGCCTCGCCTCGTTAAAGACACACATTAAAAACGGATTAATCCACTGAAATAATATTTTGATAAGAGAGAAGACGCCCGTTCTCATTTCTTCCCTCCGCTCAGCCCTCCTCTTCCCCAACCCCATCAGCTAGTTTCATGGCCCATCATCGCACCATTAGTCTGTGTTCAATTAAAAGACTGCAATTAGTGGAGTCTTCCCACTGTTAATAAGGCCTCATCACTGGAAAGACCAGACTGATCAAGTATGTCTGAACAGAGGAGGATCAGAGGAGGACCAGCGCTCCCAGTTAGAAGACGAAAGTCCACTTTATTATCCCCAACGGGGAAATTATCTTTACACTCAGCTTATACAGTACATGCATATATGTGTTAGACCATACATACAATGTAGTGTACAGGCCACTGAAACACACACAATATACTAGGGCCTGTAGGCATGCAATTAGTACAACAACAAACAGTATATAGGGGGAGGCAGTGATGGGCAGCGACTTTGGGGTGCGCCCCAATTGAGCAGCTTGTAAGGGGGACGGCGCCTTGCTCAGGGGCGCCTCGGCAGTGGCTGGGAGGTGAGTTGACACCTTCAACTGTCAGCTCGCACTTCAAGGATGGCTGGGCGGGAGCGGGACTCAAACCGCCGATCTCTGATCATCGGGCGCCGGCTCTACCGCCGAGTCACTGCCGCCCCAAGGTTCCTGTCACAACGCTTCTCTGTCGCTTCACTGATTGGTTCCTCAAACACCCTCACCTAATAATGGGAATCATGGAGTTATGTAGTATTTATATGATCGTTTTCATCTTCTAAATAAGGTTACTAAAAATGTGTGCGGAGTTTGCACGTTCTCCCCGTGTCTGTGTGGGTTCTCTGTGGGTTCTCCCACCTCTAAAAACATGTACTTCAGGTGGACTGGCTGGCGTAGGTGTGAGTGTGTGTGTGTGCGTGAATGTTTGGTTGTCTTTTGTGTGGCTCTGTGATGCGCTGGCGACGTATCCGGAGCATCTCCCTGCAGGGATCGGCTCCAGCAACCCCCATGACCCACAAAAAGCAGACGAAGCAGTACAGAAAATGAATGAAACTGAACATGGAGGTCCGACACCTTGTCCATTATCTGCCTGTCTGTCAGGACGATCTGTAACGCTGAGACAATAAAATGCCATCAGCTATGAATGACATATTCCTGATCAGGCTTGTCTGAGTCGGTGCAGAGCTAAAGGAGATGCATGAGGCGGGACGGTGGTTGTTCTGGCGTGACCGGCCGGTCTGAGCGCCGGCCAGCCGGTCAGAGTCGGGTGAGCAGGTGAAAGACAGAAGAACATGAAAACACAGATAATCCCCAGTCCTCCTGCCCGATCGCCCGCTGTGTGCCACCGTGCCGCCGCACAACAGCCCCCCCGTAACCCTTCAACCCCCTCGTCCTCCCCTCCCCCATCCATCTTCCCCCAAATCCACATCTTGCCAAGCTGTCAGTGGGGCAAGGTGTGGAGGGGAGATAGCAACACACACGTACCCATACAGACGCACGAGGACACAAACACAAAACACACGGCGCTTGCACACGCTAGACGACGGGGTGGTGTTTTTACTGCATGCACACACACACACACACACACACACACACACATCTACCTCAGCTTTTTCTTTGCTCTGGTTCGCTTGGCTACCTGACCAAACCTAAGCTCTGGTTATCCAGGCTGCCCTCATAACACAAACAAACACACACACACACACACACACACACGAGTGCATGTCCAAAAAAACACATGCAAACACCAAAAAGTAAACCTTGCAAAGCGTGAACATAAACACAGGGAGCAGCGGCGGACAGATTCACTGGTCCAGCGATTTGTTCACTGAAGAACTGAGCCGAGCATCGACAGCGGCGCAGCGGGCCGCCATAGCAACATAACAACACATTCAAGCAGCAATCAATATCCATACAAAAGTACGCTCACGCCGAAGATGAAATCGTCTTCTAATGGCTGAACATTAATTGATCTACTGTATCTAAAACGTGTGGGGGCTTTGTTTTGTGTTTTTTTTGGATGTGTGAACTCATCCAGAGTCGGTGTGTGTCATGATATTGATTTAATGATGCAAATAAACTCATATGGCTGCTCTGATGTCTCACACACACACACACACACACAAGCACACACACTCTCTTTTAAAATTTCGTTGCACATGAAGGAGAGCATTCAATTTTTAACATCATAAAAATGTAAAGACTAATATTTATATGGGCTTTATGAATATATATATATATATATATATATATATATATACTAAATGCTCTGTTGGCTACGGCACACACAGTCACACAATCAGCTGTTTCTTCAACTCATTTTCTGGCCCATGATAAAATATTACCTAAAATATACCTAAAAGCTAACAGACACACACACACACACACACACAACCCCCCCATGCAGGGGTACGACAAAAAGAAGCCCACCCCAACTGGGATGAAACAAGGCTGAAAGTGTCGGTGATCAAAGTTCACACCCGGCCTGTCAGGAATGGGTTTTCTTCCCAGACAGCCGCTAACAGGGAAGCCTGTGAGGTGGAGGAAGTGGGGGGGGTGGGGGGGATGCTAACCACATGGTCAGCCCATCCTGTTGCCCATCTGGGTCCCATAAAGGAAACATGGAGCCCAAGGCCACCACATGCCCTCATGTATGATGCCCACTCACCCATGCACTGTGATGTAGAGCCCCTCATAGTCACAGGGGGGGCTGAGGCTCCGCTGATGAACCAATAGGGTCCGAAACATTTTTAGCTAATTAGTTTTGACTGATCTTTGTCAGGATCATTAATCTGTTCACTTCTGATTTACTGTCTTTAACTTTTCACATATTTTTAGAGCTGAGCTGAAAAAAAAAAGGACTTGATCACACAGATAAAATCTAGGATTAAATACTTTCATATTCAATTCTCCCGCTAAATAAAACGGGAATAAAATTCCATCATTATTATTTTTGTTTTGAAAAGACACGTAAAGACGTGACGTGGGGATTAGTGACTTAACGTGGGGGTCAAGCGGCAGTGACGCGCACAAGCACAACTCCCCAACACGGGAGTGATCCCGTTACGCGGACCCACAAACCCGGTGAACTCCGGGCTGAGCTGAAGGCATCCAGCGGACCACCGTTCATCCGCTGACTGGGGGGCGGGGGGGGGGCTAATTGAAAATAATCAGCCAATGAACCGAGAAATCAAGCGATGAAAGCTTCTTCCTGACAGTGATGGAAGCAGCAACAACAACCATTAAACATTCTGAGTGTTACTGACCCGGACGAGGTGTGAACTACTTGTGAGACAAGGAGTTATCTCAACTGTGGTGAAAAAACCAATCAATTAAAGAAGTAAACAACCACAAGAGCTGGGATGACATTTTAGTCAATGTTTGGTTGGTTGGCCCCCTCTTGAATGAAGTGTCCGTCCACTTGGGGGGCCCCCTCACTGGAAGTTTCTTACCTTTCACGGACCGAGGTTTGGCCTGTTTTCTTCTGGACATCTCTGGACCTGAACTTCTTCCCTCTTTAAATTCAATTGTGAGCTCGGTTTTGTTCCGTTCCGTGTTTTCAGCGAACCATACAGGCGGACGCCGTCCGGTCAGCCTTCCTCCTCCTCTTCCTCCACTTCGCTGCTGCTCTTTCGCCTGTTGCAATGCGACAGCCCCGGGGTCCAGCGGCCGTTAGTCCCACCACACACCCCGGCAGGACGCGCGGCGGAGCGGCGGAGCGGAGGCGCACCGCTCCCTTCTTGACGCGCGGTTCTTCCTTCTCCCTCCGCGGCTGCGGCGTCTGGGCGCAACCTGTGGAACCAACGGGAGGAACTCTCCGTGGGTGAACCTCTGATCCTCGTGACGTGACGTGACAGCCCCGCTTCTGATTTCCGGTGATTCCACCCCCCACCCCCCACCCCGCCCGCCCCCTCTCCTGCACGAGTCCGTGCGCTCCTGGCGCACAGACCTCTCCAAAAAAAAAAAAAAAAAAAAAGCGCGGGGCGAAGAACCGGAGCGCGAGCTACCAGCAGCCACGCGCGCGCGACGAACACCTGAGCAGGTCCCGAGCGGCGTGGAGGAAAAGTGACAGCCGAGCCGTCCGGGTGTGGGGCGGCGGGGTCACGGCGGTACGTGACGGTCCCGTGGAGGAAAAAGGAGCGCGAATGTTCGGGGATTCTGCGTAAAAATAAGAAGAAAAAAGCGGCTTCTTCCACTGCGATCCTCGCGTCTTCTTGGGGGGGGTGGGGGTGGGGGGGGCTTATTTAGTTTATCTCAACTATTTCAGTCTGTCTCGTCAATCTTTTCCCTCCTAGAAAGCAGCACCGACCCGAACCGACCAGTCTCCGGTGTTCCGTCCCGCTGCTCTACACTAGGAATGGAGATGGTGGTCTGGTGGCGTGGATATTGCGCTTTTCCCCTGCATCTCCACCCCGAGGGAAATATTGCGTTTGATCCACGCGGTTCGTTTTGTTAATATTTCTCAACGCCTCGGCGGTGTTATTAATAGCAGCCTAATATTTGCAGCAGTCTAACCCTTCGCTAGCCTCTGTCTCCCTGCTTTTTCTTTGTCCTGACTCTGGCTACCAGTCTCCCTCCTCCTCCTCTGCCTGCCTCTGCTGGCGGGGCTGCGGCGCAGACACACATAATAAAGCCAAGGCAGGCAGTGCTTGGCTGGAAATGTAGCCGCGTCCCAGCAGGGGGATGTGAGAGAAGGGTCCCGGCGGGGGAGCGCTCTGATCCCGCAGGGAGCAGCTCGGCACAGCCCGGGTTGGCTGAGGCAGAGAGGCAGGAGAGAGGCAGGCTGGGCGGACGGTGAGGGCGGGGGGCGGGGGGGGGAAGCTAGACAGGACGGTTATGCAACAGCGCCTAGCTGTGGCCGACCGGTGTAACTACAACCGGGACTCTGAGACTACAGAGGATGGAGACGGAGAGAAAATGTGGACTTGGATTGTAGTTGGATGTGGAAGAGGCTGAAAAAGTTCAAAGTTTGTTAACTACGTTAGAAAAAATCAACAAAAATAAGCAAATGAGACCATTGGAGGACGAATTAAGTGACCTTAAAGGTCACCTTGAGGTCCCTAGTGACCCACCACCATGTCAGTCACCATTCAGTTTGAAATTTGGCGGCTTTGCCCAAACATTACAGGAAGTTGAATGTTAAATTTGTTCATTTGTGTGTATGTGTGTGTGTGTAAGCTGTACACCACAAGGGTACAAGACAAGTATAAAATTTTTATAGCAATTATAAAATTCTCACACACACACACATCAGAATGGGTTTGTGCCTATTTAGACTGAAATAGTTTAATGATTGGAAAAATGGAGATTGTTATTTAGTGATTGATCTTCTCAAGGGTTCTGTCCAGGAATATACAAGAGATAGTTCTAGACGTAAAGCGTCTACGTCATTGTAGTGTCACTATTTGGTTTCGTATAATTATCTCTTCTTGTCCAGTTTAACTCGTTACATCCAGCCACCATCATTTATCACAGAAAGTCACAGTTTGTTTGGGGTGTCTTGGGAAAGGTGAGGTCATTAATCCTGCTGGCCAAAATCAATCTGCATTTAATTGGGTTTCAACTATTTGGTGAAATTCGATGAAAGGGTGACTGAATGCATACCTATAGGCTTCCAAAAAAAGCCACTCTTCCCTCTTCAGTCCACTGGAGACACAAGGTCACATTTGACGTCATGCAGTCATGTCGAATTTCATCCAGGAATTAGGAATAAGATTAAAGGCAGTGACAGGAATAATGATCTTGCAGGAAATAAAGGCTTGGATTCAGCCTCTAATGGTCCATCTCCTCCATCACATTTCTTCACAGGATTTTAACACAGTCTTGGAATGTTGTACATTTTTCATCTGGAGACATTCCCCCGTTTCTTCATCATCCCCCTCATTTGTATTGGATTCAGTCATTTAGGACAGTGTCTCACAGGATTAGTTAAAGCCTATTCATTTTGGCTGAGCAGAACCTATCCGTGCGAAATGAACATTTTCCGCACTTTAGATGGAGACCACATGAATTGTCTGACTCTATCCAGTCTCAGACCTCGGTGCTGCAGCAATGTGCTATCAAATGTTTAAAATCTGCTGAGCCAGAAAATACCTCCGTGTCCTCCATTTCCCCTTTCCATGGTCCTTGGGGCACGTCCCTCCTAGAATAAACCCTTTTTTTTTTTTTTTTTTTTTGCAGCACTGGATGACACTTTTAGTCACAATGAAAATAAACTGTTTGACTTACTGTATAAAGAAAAATTTAATTAGCCACACCAGGGTGTGCGTTTGTGTGTGTGTGTGTGTGTGTTTGTGTGTCTTCTTCAAAGCGACTTTTTTTTTCCCGTAAAGAAAAGACGGACACGTCTGTGGACAATATAAAGCAGACAAAGAGGGGAAAAATGAAAATCACGGGGTGCTTTGTTCTTCACACTCTGCTCCAACTGAGCGCTCTCTGACTGCAGCTGAGCTTTTCCATGTTCTCTCCCTCTCTCTCTCTCTGGTTGTCATGGATAACTGGGTAACGTGGAGCCCCCTGTGTTGACCAGCAGGACCACTGCCCTCCATGGATTGAGCCTCCCTGCCCCCACCCCACCCCATTCCTCCCCTGAGGAGACAGAGCAGCCTTTAAGATTGACCCCCTGATGGGTTAAGAAAAGTAGGGGGGCCCTTGTCTTGTCTTCATGCCCTCCCCTTGCCCCCCCCCCCCAACCCTTTCTGCCTCTCACAGCCTCACCTTCCAACCTTCACCTCTCTCTCCCTGTGCATGCACGGAGACCTGTGTGTGTACTTCTGTGTGTGTGTGTGTGTTTGTGCATGCGCATGACTCCCCCAGTATGAATGCCACTGGCATGGAGGGGCAAAAGCCCTCACTCAGCGGTCGGTCCCTCCTCCATGCCACTGCCTCTTTCTCGTTTCAGCCGGTAAATACAAAGAGTGGGGGGGGGAGCCCACATTACAAGCTCCTTAAGGGTCAAGGACAGGCCCCGGTCTGAATAGCTTCTAAGAGTTGTATTGTTGAATCACATAGCTAGCGATTACACCCTCTGTCATCTCCAAGCAGATTTGGCCTTTTTTGAACGCGGAACAAGGGAACATCAAGTATCAGCTATTGAATACGTCTGCCAACAGACAGGCAGCGGGAATCGACACAGACAAGACATTCTGTGGGATTATAGCCCCAAAATAGAGATCAGGGCAGAATATTTCATACCTGAACAGTAGGCTGTTTTACAATCATGTGGAATGTGAGAGCAACGCGATTATGACACAGTGTTTGTGTATTTCCACAAATACATTTGTGAAATTTAACGATGGTGAAACAATTTCATCACTAAAATTAGATTTTTGACAAACTCCTGCATATATTTGGGTCAGATGAAAATTTAAACTTTTAATACTTTCGTCAGAATGTTTCGTCTGTGCAGGTTTACCTCGGCTTTAACTGGTTCCAGGAGGCTCAACGTAAGTCAAAAAATGACAAAAGCTGAATTAACTTGCATTTTCAGTTATATTTGGTTAATACAAATCTATTTTAAGCTTATGAAAAATGTAATTTTATGTTTTAATATCATAGAGAAAAAATATGATTTTATATGTTTCTGTTCTTATTTATTGTACAGTAACGTGATATTATGTGCTTTTAACTGTTGACTAGTGATTTTATGATTCCAATATTTGTGGTGGACAGACCACCACAAATAAAAACTGGATTTTTATTTTTCTGTGTATTTGGTTTTTTGAAAACCGACATATAAATTGAGAACAACGCAACCAAAACCACGTGAGCCAAGGTAAACCTGTATGTGTGTATACAGGTTTACCTGCAGTGTGTGTTTTGTACATTTATAAACACTGGGGTGCATTTCGTTTTGGACATTTTAGGTGAGGGTATCACATTCGGGGGACACGACTGTTTCTTCTAGTACTCTTGCTGAACGGTGAGACAGAAAGCTTAAATGGTGAAGATATATCTCAATGTCTGTAGTAATTTATGAGGTACATAAGAACACAAACTATAGTAAATTTGTGTGTTTATCAAGTTCATGCTACAGTCTTAATACATTGACGTGCACTCAAATGGAACATTTAAGCCAATCAAAGATCAGCATGACCTGAAAGAATAATGTTATGAACGAGTAATAGAAGACAGCATAATGTTTGTACAGAATATCATACAGAAAAAGCATTGCCGAAAATTATGTAAACATGATTTTTCATTTTCTGAAAACCAACGTATAATTGAGAACAACTTAACTCGAAATGACGTAAGCTGAGGTATAGATGTATTCATATTATTAGCATTCAGAGGAAGATTTTAAAAAATTGTCTTAAGCTCCTTTTCTTTGAACTCTTGTATAACATTTCCACTGTTCTGCTCCTGTCAGACAAACTGTAACCCAAACATCAGTCTTGTTCTTTGCAGATGACATGATTCTGCTGGCTTCATCTGTCTGTGAGCTTCAGGACAGAGTGCAGCAGTTTTTAGCCATGTATGTGTTGGCAGACATACTGTAGATGTTCAAAGTTGTTTAAGTCAATCCACTGGATGTTAAGAAAGTTCTTGAAGACGTTTCGTCTCTCATCCAAGAGACTTCTTCAGTTCCTCAGAGCAAAAAAACTGAACAAGAACTTTCTTGAAGTCCAGTTGATTGACTTAAACAGCTTTGGGTAACCATGACCTGGATAACTGAGAACCTACACAGACAGACATAGATGTCAACCCCTCCAAGTCTGAGACCACAGTTCTCTGCAGTGGAGATACATTACTGTTCAACCAAAGAACCTGAAGGACCTCAGGATCTTTTTCATGAATGTCAAGCTTGATTGAGTTTAAAAGGCAGTTTTATCAGGAGTTCGTGGTGAGGTTGAAGCTGAGCAGTAGCGGCTGGGTTGCTCAGGGCGGACAAAGGAGATTCTGAGGGGTAGATACAATCTGTTATCTGCACATTTTTAATATGAATTAATATTCCACTTGTGTTACGCTCGATCATTACGTTTTGTGTCGAGTAAGACATTCAGAGGATGATTCAGCCTTTTACCAAAAGGTAGGCTACTTAGGAAGAAATGGACATTTCTGGATGTAAGACACTAAATGTCAAAGATATTTGCTGAAACAGAAGCAGATATTGTACTGCATTTGCATTTATCTCCTATCTGGCAAAAGAAAATAGTTCACATTCATCGTACAAGAACCCTGAGGGTTAGTAAGTCTAAGAGTTCAGCAACCTTTAGCTCTGTCTGCTGCCAGCGTTTGCTCTGTTGTATGTGGTTTGCTGTCCCAATAGAACCGAATGCATGGAGTCACATGTTAAACAGCAGCTTGTTAATTGTGTCATGACTTTACTGTGTTTTATAGTTAAATGAATCCCGTGCTCTGAGGAAAATCAAGATGAGAATGTGGATGGAGGAGTGAAATTAATTCTAAAATTCACTACCTTTCAGATTAGCATGCATAAAAAGTTTTTATTTAGCACCAAAGATGACAAAAACAAAAAAGAGGCTAAGAAACTGGTCTTTCCTTTTTTTAAATTCAATCCATTGCTAGAAATCATCTGATTGGAGTTCAAGTGTCACATCAAGGTGTGAATGTTTAAAAGCAAAACTATACAAAATTCTGATGGGCCTTCTAATGAAACATATTTCCCCTCCAGTCCGTCCCATCATCTATGTTGTGACATTCATTGTGGTGGAACCATGTTAAAAGAAGAACAAGACAGTCTGGGTCCAAGAACCCTCAACTCCATACATTATACTGAATCCAGAGCAGAATTGCTAAAATACAAAAACAGAATCTGACATTCAGATTAAAAGTTTTTATACAGTAAAATATTTTGTGAAGTCAGAGATTGTGTGCTTGAAGCTAAGAACTGTTTCATGTAAATGAGAAGTTTTTGACCCGACCCTGAAACTTTTACACTACTGAGCAACTACTATCAAATATACTCGTGGACATTTGACATACAGAAAGACAAGACGTCTAAACTAAACCTTCTCATCTCTAATCATGTGGATTATGGGGCCTGGGACTTGGTTGGTGACTAGATGATTTGGAGCTCAACTGTCAACTAGAGGTCAGCAGGTCTTAAGCAGGTTGAGTTCTTCTTGAGAATCCTTCAGGTGCCGCTCTGGGCTTCATGGTCAATTGATATTAGTCTAGGGAGTGGCTGTAAAAAGGTGGAGGAAAGAAAGTGGCTAAAACAGATGACACTTGATTCTGAACATCACAAACAACACCAGTTGTGTTCCCCCAACGCTCAGCCAATAAAATCAGGTAATTATCCACTCTAGTGACAATGCTAAAAAGATAGGTCTCCGTTGTCAGGGTGCACTTAATGATTTTAAGAATGCCGGGATGTCTTCCCCCCCACCGTAATGCCCCCCGCTGAGCATGGCACACATATTGCCTTATTGGGGGGATCTAAACGCTGCCTTTACTATTTTTTCCCAATAATTCTTATTTCCATTGTCACCACAGGATGTCTATGAACATCCCAATGCACATAACTAATATCTACCAATGTTACCTTCAGCGTTGCTTCAGGATAATGTATCATGGACTATGTGCAGACAGAACTATAGCCTGATGCACCCCCCTTTGGATCCCTACCAGAATGCTGCATTTACCCCACGGCTGGGGGGGGGTACAACCAGTAGCTCCTGTCTGATCTGACCCGTCTGGACTTTCCTCATTCCATTTCCTCATGAGACTGTCTTCTCACCCCCTTCTTTCTCTTGTTGGTCAGAATGTGATAAATGCATCTCTTTACATGTCTCGTACCTTTCGTGTTACTGTGTATTCAAATCGTAGCACCTTCTAATTATATTTGTCTAATTTGCTTGTTGTCTGAGATATAAATGTGACTGATAAGCCCCGAGGATGCAGTGCATCCTGTCCAATCCCTAACATGAACAGACATTGTTGAATGGTTTTGCCAATAACAACAGACTTGTGAAAAATATGTGACATTCTGAATACAACAGTAACCATGATGACCTCATGAAAAGTCCACAGACTCCTTTAAAAATATAACTGTTTTGAGAATTATTTAGTTAGGATTATTGTTTATACTGCTTTTATTAAGAAAATGTAATACGTGTTTAAATTTAACATGTATTTAAGGTTTTGTGGTCAGTCTGTTGTACAAATGACTGGTCTGTGATCACCAGCCAATGATGCCACATCCAGTCAGTTTTACAGCAAGATCATAATATAATAGATTTCACACCTTCATCACATTTACAAAATCAACAACTACATACGAAAAATAATGGCCTGACAGGTAGAAGCCATTTGGCTTGTGAAATTCCCGTCCCCCAGAATGAACAAATATCTCTCTCATTTCAATATGTTATCAACCAACTCAGACATTAAATGTTTTCAACCAGCTCATACATTGAATTTTGACAGACGTTCACACCCTTATCAACTTCCAGATATTAGCCTTTGTCCCAGATACAACCCAGAGTATAACCATGTTTAAATTCTTCCTGGGAACAACAAGGTTTGTTAACATCAAAATAAGAAGTTGACCTTGCCAGTGTTCTCCACAAGAATATAATGATCATGTTAACCTCCCTCAGGAGACAGTGTTTATCAAAGAATTAACCAGTTGGTTACAGACACTTTAACAATTTCACATTCCATTATATTGTCAAAAGATGTTCTTAAAGTCTCAAACTTAATGTAATCCCTCCAAGTAGAAATCCATGTCTTTGTTTTCATTAATCCATGTTTCTGACATCGATGTTGAATGGTTTTTCAACTGTTCTATTTAATCCTTGACGTGTCCAAAATTGGAGTAGAGCTCCCACTACTGAAGTGATTCTGTTGTAGTGATCTTTGGTGTAATAACAACTCTTGTCCGTCTTTATTGCTCATATTTCACCAACTCCTCTGCACTCCTGATCATCATTATTTCCATCTGCCCTGGAGAAAGCCCCCCTTTTCATTCAGGTGTTATCGATGAGCCCAGTCTTCTTCAGTTGTTGAGCTTTTTTAGCGATATCAGCATTCTTTTTAGTGAGATTCTCATTAATGTGGACATTTTTTACTTTCAGTTTGAAGCCCTGTTTCAGAGGAGCAATCTTATGTTTACGATTCTGGAATTTTATCAACATTCCAGGTGGTCTCCTACCTCCAGATGGCAGTGGATAACATGTCTCAATCTGATCTGGATCTGTAGCTACCTCCAGATCCCTCAGTTGAGAACTCACTAGTTGCTCCACTGTCTCGGTGTCAGCGATGTGCTCAGTTCCCTCTCCCCTGGACACAGCTAGTGCGTAATTCCTCTGCTTGATTTTGATGCCTTTGATGATCACATCATTTATACGAATGCTTTGTCCGTGTTCTAGGACAACCATCCTTCTTTCTTTTTCATCTGTGTCTTTCTGCATTTTCTTCATGTCGTCTTTCCTTTTTTTCCATGCAGTCTAGCACCGGTTTTAGCTTTTCTTCCAGCTTTTTATCAAAGTCATTCCTTAACTTATCAAAGTCACTCCTTATCAAAGTCGCTCTTTCACTCGCTCTTTAACTCTTCCACAGAAGAGACCATCCAGCCTGGAGTATCTTTCATTTTGTTTTCATCATTTTAATTCTTAGCCAGCAATAGGTTACGGGAAGGAAAAGCAAAGTTGTGTAATATTTGAGCAGAAGCTGAGCATTTTGACGGTACAGCTCCTACCCCTATGGCAGATACATCAAAAAAGACAAAGATATTGCATGAAATTCAGCTTTAGCAAAAAATCTGGTCACAATGAAGCACTGCAGTTCCTGTCACACGTGACTCACATCAGGACATGATCACACAGCAAATTATTCACCTGAGTCTGAAACATATCTGGAGCATTATTGAGACCAAAAGACATCACAAAATACTAAACATTCCCAGTGGAGTGTTAAAACCTGTCCTCCGTTCATCAGACCCAGCAGAGTAAAGAGTTGATCCAACATTCCATGACTATGTAGGATGCAATCGTCATTGTTCCCCCTGAATCTGACATTTGACCAGTGGATGGACTCTCCTCACCGATGCCTTGGTGCAGACCTTTCCAGGGAGGCTTACAAGTCGGATCCCCCAATAGTTGGAACGCACCCTCCAGTTTCATTCTTTAACAGAGGATCACCATCCCACCCTACCAATTCTGACTGTCTCTGACTTCCAATGTTGCAGCCACTTGTCAACTAGGACAGCCCTACCTCAGCTCCTATGACAGATTGATCCCTCTCCAAGCACCCCATCCTGATCTCCACTGAGGAGGACATGTTCGTAGAGGCGAGAAAATCCTCAAAGTACAGTACTTCTTCCATGACTCTTCAAAGGAAGGCAGGAAGGATCTAGCCACACTATTACACTAATATTCTGGATATTGGGCGTGAAGATGGAACTGCTTCAGTCCAACAGTAGAGACCCTACCACTTTGCCCAAAGCATACATGACAGAAGACTTTTTGATATGACTGAACACTTCAGCTGTAAGACAGAGTCAAGGGACATACTGTACAAAGTGTGTTCATTTACAGCAAATCAAAACCTCTAACCTACATGTATTAAGCTGTCATTGCTGACAGGTGAAAAGAAGAAGCTGGCAACACCATCTGTCACAGAGGCAGCACACAATTTCTGCAGCCATCTGAACGTCAGCAGTACTGTTAGCAGGGCAGTGTTTGACATTTTACATCGAGAGATGACAGGAACACACGAAGAAATGAAAGCTTATAAGAAAAGCTTTGTGATTTTTGATGGTTTGACCGGTTATAATGGGCAGCAATGTGTGGTTACTTCATATTTGAATAAATTTAATGATAAAATATATATTATACCAGGGCTACATTGTCCGAACATGTGGGAGCAGTATGCAAAAATGCACACTGAGAAGATGTCTGAAAAGTACCGTTTGCACAAACTCAAAGCATGACACATCCAGTATTTGCCATACAGAGAGATGCCCATGTGACAGCAGCTGTAGCCAATGACGACTCAGTGCTCTACGGCAGCGGTCCCCAACCTTTTTTGCGCCGTGGACCGGTTTCATCTAACACAATATTTTCACAGACCGGCCTTCATTTGCTCGATCATTGTTAATGACGCCAGAACAGCTGTAGTCTAATAATAAATCATCTGCAGTGTTTTATGTAAAATGCAGATATCAACAGACAAAAAAACTTTTTTTTTCATAAATTGATAATCAACATCTCTGTAAACGAAATAATTGTAAGATACTGTATAATTATATTAAAAACTCGATTGAAGTGACGGCTCTGAGGTTCATTTTGAAATATAGCGACTTACAATCAGTGCACCTGAAGTGTTCCGGACGTCCGGTCTACTCCGCAGTTTGCTTTTCTTTACGGTCACTGCAGAAAATCCCGCTTCACAAAGACAGAAGGTTGGAAATGGAAACAGGGTTTTCAATACTTTTTGGGCGAGCTTTGGGTTAGCTGCCTTGACTTTAATGCAGAACACTGGTGTGGTTGTGGGCGCTTCATTTAGGGGTTATGGTTGATGACCTGTCATGTGATTGAGACCTGTCAAGAGAGACAGACGCACGCATTCGCCTGTGCGTCATTCCGCACAGACGTCACTTTTCAAAATAAAACATCTTTCATACTCCAAAATAAATAAAACGGAAGTAATATAAATTATTTTTTCTTTCTTTGTGGCCCGGTACCAAATGACCCACGGACCGGTACCGGTCCGCGGACTGGGGGTTGGGGACCACTGCTCTACGGTGGGCATTTTACCAGCTCCACTAAAAGCAGAGCCTGAGTGCAGTCAGGGTCACGCATTGCTCACAGGTGAATTCAAGTTATCTCCATCAGCCTGACCCTGCAGAATAACTACCAGTACTTGTTTCAAAAATTCCCACTCTGTGGTGTTTGTTACAACACACTCATTCTCACTCTATCCATCTCCCGGGTACCAAAGCCATGATTTTCCTGAGGTGAGATCTGGCAGCCTGTACTCTGTGCCCTCTCAACGCCCTCCCAAGCATCGGCCCGATGGGCTGCTTCCTTGTTGGCTATTAGTGGATCCAGTTCATGTTATTTTTATGGATCCTAAAGTGCAATCACTCCATATATTCCTTTATCATTGTCTCCCTCAGTGCCTCTTCATCGCTCTCCCTCTGTCAGTCTTCGGCTGTGTTGAACTCTTGCCAGCTCCACTTGGTTTCCCCTCTGCAGACAACACTGCTCCATCTCGTTGCTTTGCCCTAGATATCAGCTATTTTTACATGGAATAATTAGACACATAACTGATTTAAATACTGCAAAGCCTCATTCTTTTGTCTCCACTTAATGTGGGTTGGATGCTCAGTGGCAAAGTTTGCTCAGGTGTGTGCATGTGCACTTACATGGGGTGTGTTCCTGATTAATTGGGATTTTTCATGCAGGCAGAGTTCACTGATACCGTTATATCTGCATTATAATTATAATATATTGCAATGCAATATATGCATTAATCCACAGTATGGACTAGTTACTAGTGAGCCCCTCTACCTGGTCAAAGGTCAAATCAAGCGCTTTTGACTTTTGCACGCACACACACACACACACACACACACACACACATTGTATTTCCATTTCCCTTCTATTTCCCTTACCACCCAACCGGTCAAGGCGAATGACCGCCCTCCAGAGTCTGGGTCCTGCCAGGAGTTTCTTCCTCAGTGAGGGACTTTTACTCCGCCGCTGTTGCTTATGTTTGCTCTGGGGGGTCCTGTTGGGGTTCACTATCCGTAAAACCAATTTGAACTGTCTGATGATGTGATTAAGCGCTGTACAAATAAAGGTTGATAAATATGTATGTGTGTGTGTGTGTGTGTGTGTATATATATATATATATATATATATATATACTGTATACAGTATATGGTGAGAGGTAGAGTGGTGTGCAGCTCCTTCATGGGGCACCCCAATGAGTAACTTGTAAAGGGAACGGCTCCTTGCTCAAGGGTACTGCGGCAGTACTCAGGAGGGGAACTGATGCTTCTCCACTGCCAGTTCACACTCCAAAATCTTTTGCCAGACACGAGTCTTGAACCAGCCACCCTACAGCCCCCAGTGGACTGAGCTACTGCCGGTCCGTTTTGTCCCTATTCCAACTGTTTTCAGATGTTTTGATCATATATATTTCAGACTGAGCACTTGTTAGCATATGTTAGCATATGTGCTCAGTAATGATTATAAGTAGAGTTTGTATCTTGGGTATATTCATATTATTATATATATATATATTTGAATAAGCTCACTTGAAAACCTCACGCTGTCATCTTCTGGCATCTGCCCGGAAGTTGGGGAGCTGGCTGAGTTGGCTCCGGCCTTCACATTTGTCCATGTCTCTCATTTATGGAGCCATTTTGACTTCATCAAACATAGCGGTTTATATGTTTTGATTGTGACAGAACTCAGGTTGTGGTGTGGGGAAGCCCGATGCTTTATTCACCAGGACCAAACTAATGAAGCTGGCGTCGACCCGGATGGCCGGACTGTAACGCCGTCTTCATCTTCGCGTTCATCCATCCCACACACACGGAACCGTTACCGTTTTGTTTCTTGTTATGGTGAAGAAAAAAAGAAAACAAGCAAAGTTTGATATTATTGTTTTATTGTGGAATTTCCACGGGTTCCCGCTAGTATACATATCTTCGTAATATAATATAGCACACCATTACTTCCTTCTTTAATGTATCGTCTGCTCTGCTGTCTTTTCAGGCTCATGTTGACCTTCATCATGTCACCCAATGGCAATCAACTGAAGCTCAATATTAATGCTTCAAAAACAAATATTGCTGCAAAGATCTTGAAAATTCTTACAAATGTTGCTTCACACATCCAGCAGCACAGACAGCCTAAGAAAGGTGCAAACTACAATCCCTCTCATTTAAAATGGTGCTTATAAACAGCACTGTGAACTCACTGCACTGTCTAGAACAGTGGTTCTTAACCTTGTTGGAGGTACCGAACTCTGCCGGTTTCATATGCTCACTCATTGAACCCTTCTTTAGTAAAAAAAATTTCAAATTGAAGACATAAGTATATGTTTTACTGGTGTATTTAATGAATTGTGCATTAATGTCACCTTTTTCAAAGAACAAAACCAAGACAGTGTATGAACTCACATGAAATGACCTACCTGCAAATCAGTGTGGCTTCTGCTGTTGTTATTGAGAGACCAGTTCAGATATGAGTGGCTTCACCTTGGCAAGTGCTACTCTGATGTCATTTTCACAGCAAAGTCAGTTTCTTTTGTTTTCCATCAGCTTAAGGAAGTGTTCCTTTATTTTTTCCAGTGCCAGACTAGAGTTGCTCAACTTGACATTGCCAATCCTGCAGAACGCTGACTCCCATCACGTTCCACTATACAGGACATGTAAATTCACGCTGCACATATTTGTCCGACCACTTTCTTTTTTTGTCAGACATAGTTACTATGAATTAAAATATTAAGAAAGCAATCAGATGACGTACCATCATGACAGGCAGAAATCCAGTGATTCGTGTATGTTCGGCAAAAACATTTGTGTGGACCTCTGTCTCCGTCGAACCCCTGAGCCCGACTCACCGAACCCGTGGGGTTCGATCAAACCCAGGTTAAGAACCACTGGTCTAGAAACGATGTCTCCTGTAAATTGTTCACTACTCCATTATTTATAAATTACCATTGAAAAATAGTTTGCCTTTATGTATTTTTTTTCTTGAATCAATAAGCAAAAAGACTTTAAAAAAAAATCCACACACAGCATCTTGTGGGTTCAATATAGTTCACTGATCTCTGACAGTTTGTCACTAAACGTACGATATTATAAAAATATGTTTAACAATATCAACCAACTTTTATTCGTAAAGCGGACCCTGGCCGATCGATGGATGAGGGAAGATACTGGAAATATGAGACGCACAAACAGTCGTTGTGTTGTCTTTAAATTTTATTTCCAGACAGGATGAACCAAGCAGTTCATTGCATCCGAAAGGTTTTCCATCAGCATCTCAGACTTGCAAATGTCATTACTACTCTAAATACAAAATTACTATTTCCTAAAGCTGACCAGAAACAATAAAACTAAAATACATTAATAAAGTAACACATAACAAAATAAAATCCTGGAGTATGTAATGTAACTTTAACATCTTTACCTCTGCTAAATGAGAGGTGTAGAGGCTAAGCCAAGCTTTAACCCACTGAGGTTTTGCACCGCAAGTACGTGAATGAAAGCTAACCCGAAAACATTGGTTCCTAGATCATTTTGCTCCTACAGGGGGACAACCTGACAGCAAAAACACCGCATAGCAAAATGAAATACAGGCGCAGGTTGTTTTGAGTTAAGTTCCCTGTATATTCAAAGAAATACACCAAAAAATAAAATCAAGTTAATGTTAACTTTCACCCAACCAGACCCTGTGCTGGTTACCGGTTTGCCCAAGCTTGTGGATTGTGTCGTTGACGACCTAATTCACCTGGAGGCAGCTTATGTAAGTTGGTCCCGACGCCAAGTGGAACTATTTAATGCAAAAGTAGTTCTGTCATATTTGCAATTTGCTCATTAGGTCAGGTATCTTTTCACTTTTTTCAGCTCTAGAAAATTGAAAACAAATTAAAAACCCTTTTTTTCGGATATGTTAGTTTTTGAATATGTTCATAAGATTGAAAAAAAAATCAATGAAAGTTTTCCAGTCTGTATCTGATATTTCATTGTGTTCTGGAGTGTGTGTGTGTGTGTGTGTGTGTGTGTGTGTGTGTGTGTGTGTGTGTGTGTGTGTGTGTGTGTGTGTGTGTGTGTGTGTGTGTGTGTGTGTGCGTGTGTGTGTGCAGCTTGTACGCGTACATACAATGACGTGTTTATATTCCTATTCCTGAGGGTTCTGCCTGCCTCAGTCATGAGGGGTTGTTAAGAAGAAAAACTGAACAGTTGCTACGTGACAGAACCAAATAAACTTTCTTTCCTTCCCTTCCTTTCGTCATATTCTTTGCTCTCACTGAGTGCTTGGTTCCAAACAATGCCACTCTTCCCTCGATGATTTTAACCCGGGGGGAATCCACCCCCTTCTTCCTAATTTCCAGAAACAGAAAAGAACCCAGTAAAAGAGCTCCATTAGTGCCAGGCCAGTTTTTTTGTTTTCTTCCTCTCTGAAGAAAAAGGAAATGTTATCTGTGGTGGACAAACTTAACCCAATTAAGATCTGGTGGGGTGTGGGGGCTTGGCTTGGGACACAGCTGGCGCTGCCATCTTGCCAACCAGGAACAGAGCCAGCTAGTCAGCCAGAGAAGCAGCCAGACAAGTCCTCAAGTAGCCAGCCGCCCTCACAGGCAGTCAGCCGGTAAAACAGTCAGGGAACCAACCAGCTGCCTGCCCAGTGCACCTAAACAGCCTGGCAATGAAACAGACGTCCAGCCAGCCAAGCAGTTAGCCAGGTGTTCTGTCAGGTCGCCAAACTATCAGACAGGTAGCCGATCCAGCTTCCTAGCTCTTGTTGTCATGGTGAGGCTGGTGTGTATTCCATAGCTTTGCATGCAAGTAATACAAAATTACATCTTCTTGCAAAAAAGTAATAGAATTAAATAAATTATTATTCAGTTATCTGAATTTGATTCGTCTCCTATTTTCAAGTCACCAGCTTCATGTCTGCCAAGCATTTACAGTGCGTCCTCGCGCACCAACGCTCGCGACTTCACCTCATCGCGTATTTTTGGGAGGCAGTCGCATGATACGTACGCGCAGTTTATTGGCTGACGGCATCCGGAAATGCGCTATGTTCGGTGAGTCTCGGACTTCCCTGAGACACAAGCGCTTTAAGCAGTCAATAAGAGTGTAGTGAAAGGTAATACAGATAGAAGGTGGTTTAATATCAGTATGGGGTCATAAACGTTTAAATTACCGTAAATAATAAGATAGTTTGTCGCTCTATTGCGGAATTCATTAATCGCGTGTGGTTCCTGAAACGTATTAACTGCAAAGAGTGAGGGCGTATTGTATTTGCTAAGCCCATTTTAAATGAACTTTTTCGTTTTACCTTGTGGCCTCTAAAATGCATTTTCTGGAATTTGCTTACTCTACACTCTACACTCAGAAAGAGCATTGGTTTGGGTCAACAGTCTGTAGTTCTAAGGTGTTTGTCTGCTCCTTCAGTCCCGAGAAATGAGATAGGTGGAGATCTCAAACATGACTCCTCAGTTTGGGTTCCCACTCCTTGTGTCCACCATGATAGACCGTGTGTGACTGTAGAAGATTATGTATAATAACTGTGAAGCTGAGAAACCCCACCCTCCTCAACGGTCAACTGTCCCTGTTTCACGAGGCAAAAATCCAGGAGGTCCCACTTCGCATTGGATGTCTTTTCTTTATCTCTGTTGACCTCTGTTGGCAGTAAAACCAAGGCTCGGTGGGTTTCAGTGAATTTTTTGTTATTTGCTACCTTATAATTGTTTTGTAAGTTTCCTGTAATGATGTGGTGTCATTTGTGAGATTGAGCACTGCTAGCTATCAGAAGACAAAAGTATCCCTTGTCACATGCAAATGTATGATGTGACTGAGACATCAGCACCACATATGCAGACAAACACACACACACACACACACACACACACACACACACACACACACACACACACACACACACACACACACACACAGCGGCAGCATATTTCAAAACCATCAAACCTTCTTCCTCTGGTGCCACGCCTCACACTGGCACACACACAAACATGCTCACCCCACGATCCGTACGCACATGCCAGATACACACTCCAACAGCCAGACATGTTGATAATTAGAGCCTTGTTATTGGAAGGTGTTATGACAACAATTAACACCCTAATGTGTGTGTGCATGTGTGTGTGTGATGGTGGTGGTAGGAGGGAAAGTGCTGGGTTGTGGTGTGTGAGTGTGTGCAAGTTTTCACATGAGGCTCGGTGGTGAGGAAGTGTGTGTGAATTCCATTAATTCTTCCACGCGGGCCCGACGGAGACGCACACACACAGCGAGGGTTCTGTGTAACAATGAAACAGTTTCCTAGTTTGATGAAGTTCATGTGAATTCTGACACAATGGCAGCGTGAAAACTTGGAGCGATAAATTCTGATTGATACCCAGCAGAGAAAAGGGAGGAGAAACAGGGAAGGTGGGGTAGAAAGATTGATCGGGTAGAAAAGGGGGTAGGGGCAGAGGAATGGAGTGGTGCTGGACCACAGAGAGAATGAATCAGGAGGAAAAGAGAATTTGTTTGCCTGTAGTCAAATATTTGCTCTTTATCTTCTTTCTTTATCCACTTTTGTCTCAAATGGTTCCAAAATCAATGCAAATGACAAATTAATTACTTCAGAGGCAAGGAGGTGGATGAGGAACGACAAACAGGTGGGAAAACTAGAGGAACAGTGTTGACAGGATGGGAAAAGAGAAGATAGGATGGGAAAAGAAAGCCCGTGTGAGAGGGAAGCTGCTTACCACTAGATTTTCTGTTTGTAGTGTCTTTT
Source organism: Antennarius maculatus (assembly GCA_013358685.1). Lineage (NCBI taxonomy): Eukaryota > Metazoa > Chordata > Actinopteri > Lophiiformes > Antennariidae > Antennarius > Antennarius maculatus. The sequence goes on along the minus strand of CM023611.1, from coordinate 24,034,540 downwards.
TGGATTTTATTTTTATCCCTAATAGAGGTTTCATGGTAATCACTCCAATAGTTTATGTGTACCTGACACAAATGATCAGAAAAGACTCCGTTGTTCAAACATGTAAAATAATATTCTGGACTCCACTCCTCTGTCCAGATCTGTTGAGTACTTTATATACAGTGCGCACTCGTGCATCAACGCTCACGACTTCACCTCATCGCAGATTTTTGAGAGGCAGTCAAGTGATACCGTACACGCATTCTATTGGCTCACGGCATCTGGAAGTGCGCTATGTCCCATGACTCTTGGACTTCCATAAGACACAAAAGTGCTTTAAACAGTCTATAAGAGTGTAGGAAAAGGTAATACAGATAGAAGGTGGGTTAATATCAGTATGAGGAGGGTTCATAAACGTTTAAATTACCGTAAATAATAAGATTGATAGTTCATCGCTCTATCGCGGAATTCGTTAATCACGTGTGATTAACCGTGAGGACCGAGGGTGCACTGTTTAATCCCGCTAACAAACACCCCAACAAACAAACAGACAAACGCTTTTGACAAAAAGTGAGAAACTTCCATCATGACTTTAGGAAACTTGAACAAGCAGTATGACACCATTGTGGTACCACAAACAACTCGGGCTGGTGTAATGAGGTGAAGACAGTTGTCCATTACTTCCTGAGCTGATGAGCTTCTCACAGCGGAGCAGCACAGCTGGAGGACAGACAGAGGAGACACCAAACAGGAGAGGACACAGTCACATGCAGACATATCCACCCCCTATGGATGTGTCTTTGACTCCCACTCTACCTTAATGTTAATAATAATGAGAAACATTACTTATAGCAGGTTTCAAAGATGCTAATAATTGCTTTCATGTGGAAAAATATATCACAAATGCGGGAATAGAAACAGGATGGAAACAAGGAGTAAAAGATCTTTAAATGAGCTTCAAAGCTTTTTTTTAATTTTTAAGATCCAAATAGTAGAAATCCAGTGTTGCCAAAAATAGAGTTCAGAAGATTGAAAGAACATTCACTCATCTTCTGATCCACGTCTTTCACATGGGTTCCTGGAGCCTATCCCAGCTGGTTAATGAGAGAGGCGGGGGACACACCGAGCATGTGCCGGTGTACTGCGGAGCCACACGAAAAACAAACAACCACTCATGCACTCACACCTACAGGCAACGTGGAACCCGCCAATCCACTTGAAGTGCATGTTTTCTGAAGGTGGGTGAAAGCTGGAAACCCGGAGAGAACCCACGTAGACACAGGGAGGTCATACAAACTCTGAACAGGACTCAAACCCAGAACCTTCTATCTCATTAAAAGAACAGTAACAAATTTAAAAACACATGAAATGCTCAGTTTTCTGTATTGACCACAATGTGGAAGATGAAGATGAAGAAGATCTAATTAGGCCTCAGAACCATGGATAAGGACTGACATGTCTAGAGGACTTAGCATAATGATAACGGTCAGTAAAATGCAACATTAACAACCCATAGGTTCAGATTATCAAAATAACTCAGACTAAGTGAACAGTTTGCTCTGATGTCAGACTTCATGTGGTGTTTTCTTCTTTCCTGTCGACGTCATCTGCAGCGTTTCCTCCTTCTTTTATCCACAGGACTGTGAACTTCAGAGCATTGAATAAAACAATAAGCAAGGATGTGATTCAGCAGACGTAGAAACGTAAAAACTTTGTGTGTGAGGGGGTAATCCCTCCCTTCCCCCCAACAAATCGCACCCTGGCACAGAAATGTCCAACCACGTTCTATTTGCTAATCAGATGCACCAATAAATAAAATCTGACATGCAAAATACATCTGGAGAGGCAACATTTTCCCAATGTGATGTATTTCTATTAAACATCCTGAAGGGGCTTTAATTAACTAAAAATGAGGGAAAAAAATACAAGACATACAAAAGAACAAGAAATACACATATTTTTATTACTGTCTTGTGGATTTTAAATAATCTTAACCATTTTTTAAATTATTTTTTACAACTACAACACCAGGAAGCAGCAAATTACTGTTACCAATTGTGGCCACCAGAGGTCTGCAATGTACAATTGTTGAAACTGTATGAAAAGTGCTGATCAAGAGCATCGTGGACACTCCATCGTGTGGGGTCACGTGTCTGAGGGATGTATGGATGATGACTGCTTTCTGTTCTGCTTCCTTCTATGTAATAGCCTGTGAGTGACATCATGCACATAACGAAAAATGTATTTTTCTACAAACTGACAAGTGACGGCGGACCCGCACTCATAAAAGTCATGACGCTGTATGTCAGTCACTGCATTCCAAACACAAGTGTATGTCAAGATCAATAAAATGTAATGGTTATTATTACAATGTAAACAGGACCAATTTTTCCTATCAATCTCTGAGTGTCAGATGGAAAGTAAAGGCTGACTTAAGCTTAGTGACATGAAGAACAAATTACACAACCTCAGATATTTTGTGGTTTTCTTTTCTTTTCGGCTTTTCCCTTCAGGGGTCGCCACGGCGAATCAGTTGCCTCCATCTAACCCTGTCCTTTGCATCCTCTTCTCTCACACCAACTACCTTCATGTCCTCTTTCACTACATCCATAAACCTCCTCTTTGGTCTTCCTCTAGGCCTCCTGCCTGGCAGTTCAAAACTCAGCATCCTTCTACCAATATATTCACTATCTCTCCTCTGGATATGTCCAAACCATCTCAGTCTGGCCTCTCTGACTTTATCTCCAAAACCTCTAACATGTGCTGTCCCTCTGATGTACTCATTCCTGATCCTATCCTTCCTGGTCACTCCCAGAGAGAACCTCAGCATCTTCATCTCTGCTACCTCCAGCTCTGCCTCCTGTCTTTTCCTCAGTGACACTGTCTCTAGACCAAACAACATCGCTGGTCTCACCACAGTTTTGTACACCTTTCCTTTCATTTTAGCTGAAACTCTTCTATCACACATCACACCTGACACTTTTCTCCACCCGTTCCATCCTGCCTGGACACGCTTCACCTCTCTTCCATACTATCCATTGCTCTGGACTGTTGACCCTAAGTACTTAAAATCCTCCACCTTCTTGATCTCTTCTCCCTGTAACCTCACTCTTCCACTTGGGTCCTTCTCATTCACACACATGTACTCCACCTCTCTAGCTTCTCCTCCACCTTAGGAAAACATTGTATTGAACACGAGGAGAGGGGGAAGAAAGATATTGAAGTATTTTTAGTGTAACAAAAGACAATTAAAGAGCAAAATTGCCAGCACTCTAAATTTTTGGTTTGCTTGGAATTCTTGGAATGTCCTTCTGTAGTTGAATTCATTCAGATGTCAACAAAAAAGATGGATAGAATCTAACCCATGCTCAACCTGACGCTTCACAAACGTTCCATCCAAACGTGCAGCATGCTCTCACACTGAGCGTTATCAGTCTAGCTTGAAGAGAAAAGGTTTTCTTAGCAAAGATAAACAGTAAAATAAGGTTTTTCAAATGAATGTGTCAGGAAATGAAATGCATTACTTAATGTTTTTCTTTCACTTTCCTTCCTCAAAAGTTTATTGATCAGAAAAGGTAATGATACCTCTGGCCTCATGATACCATCTTCATATAAGCAATATAAGCAAGCAACAGGTACTTGTTAGTACAAGTATAACAATTACCTGCTTTTGGTTTGTGCACCAAAAAAAGTGAAGCAATGGGGGTTCTCCTCTTCAGGGTCTACTTGTTGGTTTCTTCTATTCACCAGCTGAAATCCTTCTGATAATATTCCCTACAACATTCCTCCACTAGAAATGTTCTTTCTGTACGTGCCAGATGTAATGAACCTATTGGACTGAATCGTCTACATGTCTACACCGTGGCGTCCTACTCTGGTGTGTTGCCTACAGCTTTGAAGGTTCAGGGGTCATTGTGGCCGTTGCCACTTTAATTTTTTTGGAGACAGATGAGATCATTTGGACAAGACAGTGAAGCTGGAGGAGACACGGAGATATGTATCTGTCCTCACTGAATCTGACAAAAAAAAGGGAACAGTGGCTGCAACAACGCAGGCATGTAAAACATGATCTACTTTGTGATCTAATTACCTCTGCATAGGATCATGACGACATAAACATCATGCTGTAAGGAAGTATCATGGGAAACATAAACTGAGGCTATAAAAGCATTACCATCTGTTCACTGGAGTGACAAATGAAGGGAATCGTCATTTCTCATATGATTCACATGCCAACAGTATTTTCGAAAGCTATTTGGGCGCCCTCTGGTGGTGATGTTGACATGAACTCTGAGCCTACAATGAAGCATGGTAGTAGCTCAATAATGCTCAGAAGGTGAACAACGGACATCTATGAGGAGGCTGAAGCTTGGGCAACACAGGAGCATCATGACAAGCCAGTAAGACACACCCGAAAATGGTACTGTGTCGGCAACAAGATAGCATAATTACAGAACTTGTCGTGCAATGGATTCAAGTCCAGTTTGGACCCCTCTCCCAGAACACGTTCTATGATTTTAACTAGTCTGACATTAGAATTTGGAAACAGTCCTTCTGAAAAGTTGGTCAATGAAAACATGTCTACAAGTTGCTTCTGGGAGAATTGGAAAGGCTAATCATGGACTTGAGGAGGGTACAATCAAGAGTGTCTATGGTCAAAGAACTATACAGTACTGTGAAAAAGTTTCAGACAGGGGCAAAGAACTTCTGTAAAGAATGAATTTAAAAACATTTGTTATATCAATGGACAAAATTCCTTGTCAAAAAAGATGTGCCTTCAAAGCAGCCTCTGCTCTTCTAGGTACACCTGTACACATAAGTGGCGGTAAGTCTGTCCACAAGGGCTGGGGGCCGGCAGTGGAGAGGTGCCAGTTCACCTCAAGGGCACGCCGGCAGTGCTTGGGATGTGAACTTGCTGCCGCTCTACCCCTCATTTGCATGCTTACAGGCCCCGTGTGTGTGTGTGACTGTGAGACCGGCCTATTTACATATATACAGGATATACACGTGTGACTGACAACACTATAGCAGACAAATAATTTCTCCTAAGGGGAATTAATAAAGTTTATTTCTTTCTTCACACTTTTTGAAGGAACTCATCAGGGAGGTTGTTCCAAACATCCTGGATGAGCCACAGTTCTTCTGTGGATGTAGATACATAAATACGTTAATAATCCCTGAGGAAAAGTTGCCTCAGATTTTCTGCCCCTTCATGTGATCTCAGACAGACTCGATGTTGAGATCATGTCTCAGTTGCAGATGGGTAGGCAGGGGGGGCACTATCATTTCCAGGGCTCTTTGTTGGCCTTTTTACTGGAGATAGTTCCTAATGACATTGACTGTATGGTTGGGGCCATTTTTGTGGGCAGAATAAATTTGGGGTTAACCAGATGACTCCCTGATAGATACGTATCTGACTGGATTTCTTAGCACTGAGGGCACCATTAATCCTGAACAAATCTCCAAATCCATTAGCAGAAATACCGCCCTAAATCTGTAAGGAACTTCCACACTTTGCTGTTGCTTACACTTTTTATTGTACAGCAGTCCAGCCCTACAATGAACAAACCACCTGCTACAGTCCAATGTGATTTTGACTCATCAGTCCAGAGCAGTTGTTGCCATTTTTCCTGCACCCAGTTTGTTTCTGTTCCATGTTGAATTCTATGCCTTGTCTTCATGTCGTAGGAATGGCGTCTCCTGACAGCAGAAGGGTGTTCCTGGTTTCCACTGGTTTGCATTAGTTCTGCTGGACATTTGATTTCAAAGGGAGAAATACGTGCTCCTGCTGCTGCACGAAGATTCCATGGCCAACCACTGGGTCTACTACATTGCCGTTTTCTTTATGCTTCTTCAAACAGGCTTCGTCAGTACATCTTGAAACCTCCGTCTGCTTTGAAAACCTCCTTGGCTGATACCTTCCTGCTGGTATAAAACTACTGTGTGTCTTGTTGCCGTGCTGTACGTATGACCTGCACAAAGAGTGCGAAGCTCCTACACAGATGTTTCTGTCTCAGTTCATGACTGTGTTTGTCTACATCTGAAGCTGGTGATCATCAGCACCTGTTCAGTAGATCTGATTCATCACACACTTGACTACTATCATTTAGCTAAAAGATCCAATGCCGTTTTACTGGTGGTCACAGCCATTATTGATTTGATTCAGATTCTTGTTGAGTTTGCTTACTGTACATTTTATAAAACAATATAAACTAAATGTAATATTTTTGAAGGTTATTTACTTAATAATCATTTAGGACTTTTGCACAGTACTGTGCATTTGGTAACCTTAGTTATTTACAAAGTTCCTTATTGTCCAGAGTGTAAAAAGTTTCATAAATTCCATTAAGTCGAAATAAAAAAGAGAAGTCATTTTATTGAAACTGTTGTTCAAATCCAGACACCCTCTGGTAAACAGTAGTAGTTTGTTCTTCCATATTTTACTGATGAACAATCGAGAATAATAATCACACCGCCTGCCTCATTCTTCATCCTGACACACAACAGTTCTTTTAAATTCACTGCTTGAAAAGAAACAGCTTGCACACAGGTCCAGATCTTTTTACTTGGCCCATACTGGTTATAAGGCAGGTGTAGACTCTTTCACTTAAATAATACATTTTTAAAACAAACAAGTGGTGAGGTTAGAAATAAATTTCATGTCAAAAGGTCTGTTTCAAAAAGAGAAGCATAATCTAGGACAGGACTGAACACTCCTTAATATTCAGAAATATGAATAACGTCAAACCCCATAAGACAGCCTGTGATAACTGTCAGCTGGCTGTGGAAATTCTCTCAATATGAACTTTTGACACCTTTAGCACCACTTTTAAAATTTGCATACAGAAAGTAAGAAAAATACTATCATCATTAGGACAGAAGGAGGTTGAAACAAACAAGCTGTCTGTTGTTGACCAGGACGTTTGTGACAGACGTCTTTATTGATCCGTCTTTCACTGTAGACTAGAAACATGGAGTCTAAAGGATCAACTGAAAGAAAAAACCTTTTAATGGGATGGGTCAGGGTGAGAAACACATTACATGACAAAAAGAAAAGATGACAGTAGAAAATTATAATAATAAATCAACAAGAAACCCCATCACACCATCCTCTATTAATGAGATGCTGACATCAAATTTTAACTTCTGCAGTCTAACTGCAGTTCAACACAGGTGTGTGTGTGTGTGTGTGTGTGTGTGTGTGTGTGTGTGTGTGTGTGTGTGTGTGTGTGTGTGTGTGTGTGTGTGTGTGTGCATGCGTGCGTGCATGAGTGTGTTTCTGCAGTTTTAGTGTCGGGAACCACTTGGTCGTAGCAGAGGGGCACCTGATGATATGAAAAAAAGAAAGGGGGGGTACAGAATATTACAAATGCTGTTTGTTTTCTGTTGGTACTCGTGTTTGAATTTATTGTTTTTACATTAATGCTGGAATTCATTCTTAAAAATCATACACAACTTAAATACATCTCTTAATACCAAAACAGCCCACCTGGTGTGGAGAGGAGAGGTGGACGACAGCTATTTAGAGTTGGGGGGGTACTTATGAGGGGAGGGCCTCTGGGACCGAGGTGGTACAGAGATGCATGGTGTAGCAGTGGCCCACGAGGTAGGACTTGGGCACCGTAGAGAATATGAGAGGGTGCGGGGCCTCGTGAAGGTAGGACCCCCAATGAGGGACCAGGAGGTCGATGCAAGGACAGTAGTGGAGGTGGTTTGGTTTTAGGAAACGAGCCTAGAAGAGAGACAGGATGAACATCTTCACTCTACTGAAAGACCCCTGTCTGGGCTTGATGGCCACTCAAAGAACAATCACACGCATTCATTCTCTGAGACCGGATCTCGTTCTCGTGGGTGGAGTTAAGACGGAACTTGTGTCTTCTTGTGACTTTTGCGTTTCTTTTTATTCTTTATCATTGTTTACGTAACTTCTATTTAATTAATTATACACAGGTAAAGTCTTCATGTCCATTTGTGAATAAAATGTGCTGTTTTTGCCATAATTTAGGGGTTTGGGGCAATCTTGCAATGGAATGGATTAAAATGATTTTAGTTATTTTAAATGGGGGAAATTGAGTTATAAATTGTTTGTTTTACAAGTTCAATGACAGAACGGATTAAACTTGTATTTCAAGGAACTACTGCACTGTTGATGCTCCAGTAAACAAACAGATAACTGCATGATTAGCATAGTGGGTTAGTTTGTGATGGCACAAACTAACCACAATGAAGACGTGTTTCTTTACTACTGTTGTTAACACTGAACTAAACCACAGTAACACAACCCTACTCACAGCCCAGTCTCCAGTGAGCAAAAGAGCCTAGCATCACACGGCTTGTTGAAAACAAGTAATTTATTTCGAGGCCTCTTACAATGTGCATGGAAATATAATTTTCATTAGCTTTTAAAAACATGTTGGTATGTGACTCCTACATCCCATGCAAGTGGTGCTATGCAGTCTAACCTGGTAAAGGCAGGAGAGGAGGGCGTGGAAGTGTGGAATGTTCCATCATCCCTGCATCGGATGTAGACTGAGGTTGAGGGGGGACAGGTGGAGTGGGGAGAAGAGGAGGAGGTTTACCCAGTCCTGGAGGTAACATGTTACCCCTCTCCCCCTCGGCATTGGTGGCTGGACAGACAGAAAGAAAAATAAAACAACCCCAAAACAAGTGGAGAACAGACCAGACCATAAAGGTGCCTTCAGTAATTCTGACACAGCACTCGGGCCAATTATCAACAGGTACCAGAGTTCAGTTACAATCTGTGCTGCCATCTACTGTTGAGCTCATTCAAAGAAAAATTTTAAACACTGGAGAAAAATGAAAAGGAAAAGAACATACAAATGCATGGATCACCTAATTTGGAGTAAATGCAAATAAAATAATGAATAAAATAATAAATAAAATGTAATAAAAACAAAATGCTTATGAAATTGTGAAGTTGACCAACACCCAAGTCAACTGCATGAAAAGGAACTCATGTTTCCCTTATTATGGGAAACTTTTTGGATCTTGGGGTCTAAATTCTTATTGCTCCTGTGGATTAGCTGTGGATTTGCTTCAACACTCTACAATGGAGGACATTTTTGCCCAGTGTCTCTGAAGCTGGAGCTATGAACAACTTTATTAAAGTGAGAGAGAAATTTAGTTCCTTGTATGTTTTATTTTTGATCTTATTTGACTTCCTGAATTAGTTCTGGCTTTGCCCCGAGAGGAAATGTGGACCATGGGTCGCTAAGGTTCACCACTATTTAATACCTCATCCATTTGTAGAGTGTGTCTCTGTGGAGTCTCAGAAAAACCTTTCAGCCTGATGCACAGAATTTCAGTCACCTTTGGTCTCATCTCTTCAGGAATTTATTCCCAGAGTCCGACAGGTGAGACCCACTATCTTTCACATTTCTGTCTGTGGTTGAGAGGTAGTTCGATGGATTTAGACTTTAAGGGGACCAACATCTTTTCACATCGACGTTTCAGTTGTGTGATAGATCATTTGTCATATTGAAAAAGTCTTCATTTAAAATTGCATTTTACACTGCTCAGGTTGCCTTGTCTTGATATTACATTTTAGGTAAGAATGAACTCGACAATGAGAAGTCATGAGCAGGGCAATATGTTTTCATAGGGCTGCACATTACGTTGCTCAAGGTTATAAATGAGAAGAAACAGGGAAAATAAGACTAGCTGTTTGCAAAAAGCAAATAAAGCTCAAAGGAGAAGGTGAACACAAAAATGTGTGTGCAACTTGATATTAGCGACAGGATCTGGCACACCTTCTGTTCTTTCCATACAAAACAGTGGTGAGACCAGCGATGTTGTTTGGTCTAGAGACAGTGTCACTGAGGAAAAGACAGGAGGCAGAGCTGGAGGTAGCAGAGATGAAGATGCTGAGGTTCTCTCTGGGAGTGACCAGGAAGGATAGGATCAGGAATGAGTACATCAGAGGGACAGCACATGTTAGAGGTTTTGGAGATAAAGTCAGAGAGGTCAGACTGAGATGGTTTGGACATGTCCAGAGGAGAGATAGTGAATATATTGGTAGAAGGATGCTGAGTTTTGAACTGCCAGGCAGGAGGCCTAGAGGAAGACCAAAGAGGAGGTTTATGGATGTAGTGAAAGAGGACATGAAGGTAGTTGGTGTGAGAGAAGAGGATGCAGAAGACAGGGTTAGATGGAGGCAACTGATTCAATGTGGCGACCCCTGAAGGGACAAGCCGAAAGGAGAGGAAGAAGAAAATGTTTAGAGACATGAAGACACGGACAGTGGCCCACCTTGTAGATGCTCTTGACGGGATCGGACGTACTCGGCAATGGTTTCCAGCTCGTCGGAGTAAAGATGCACCCCCTCAGCCAGAAGCGTGAGGAGGGGGCGGGTTTCATAAGGAACATTATGACGTTCGATTTTTTCTCGATCTAGATAGTCGTCCAGCAGCTGTGACGCTTGTGCGGCGATGTCTGCCGGGTCCCTTTGTGGGCGCTCTTTGGTGAGTCTGCGACCGTGTTCAGCTGCAACAAAGTCCATGGCCTGGTCTTTGGGCATGTTACGATGGACTGGAGGGGGGGAATGGGAATGTTAATGATAACCGAAGGAGAAGAAAGAGGTGGAACAATAAAATAAATGGAACTACTGTTACATGCCACTCAGAAACTACTAAGATCACCCATTTTAATGTAGCTTTGGGGTTTTTAGATTAAGCCGGTTAGTGGATTCTTTGGTAGGCTGTACGTTTGGTTGGTTGTGGTAGGTTGAGAGAGAAAAGGGAAAGGCAATGAACAATGTACATTTTATGTAAACACGTATTGATCAGTAACATGCTTGTTATGTTTTCCTGGTCTCAATAACCATTTGTTATCGATGTGCATTGACACACACCATCAACGTACTTCACATGATTTGTGTATTTAATTGTTTATATTTCATTTTTAGTTTTAAATGATTGTGTATAAAAGATTTTAATGGTTGTGTAGACAACACTTAAATGTGTTGGAGCATCACCTGGTTATCTTTTCCATGAGTAAGTTTTATTATAACAATTACGTTATTGTGTAAATGTTCTTGATGTTATAATAGGACGCATCATCGTCATTTGTGTAATGGAGCTTTGTTTCTGGATTGTGTGCTATTAAAAAAGGTTTTACAGAATTATCAGTAAAGTTATGAAGTCAGTGAGTTGTGTTTCCAAGTGATATAATTATTCTCAGTACAAATAATTGCATGGTTGAATTAAATCCTTATATTATTCATTGCAGTTATATGCAGTGCATGGTGTAGGTCATGTTACTGACAATGTCATTGTTCCACAATATTACTCCAATAGTTACAGTTAAGGACAACCATGATTTCACAACTTGGCTTTATTTTCAAAACTTTTCCAATTTAATCCACTGTTTTTAATGTTCTACTGACCAGAGCAACTGCAGTGGTGTCAGAATGTGATCTTACTGAAAATCTGTTAAATGGGGGAAACAGTCGTGGTCCAGAAGATCAAAGTTGAGCCAGTCTGATCTGATCATAAAGGATGGTTTGAGATGGTATGAAAATAAGACAGGAGTTGTAATAAATCATAGTTTTCCTTTGAAGGAATAATTTGACATTTTGTCTCCTTGTCACCCAAGATACTGTAGATACCGCTGTCACGTCTGAGGCTAATGCTACATCAGCTATCTAGTAACTTGAACTAAACCTATGACCTGACCAATCATACATGTTAGCCTTTTGTTGTTAATGCATAGACTTTCAGTCAAAATAAACTATTTCCCACTTTTGATGGGGACCCCCACCTACTCTCTCCATGAATTGAGTGTGAAAACCTCTCACCTAGGGTACGTTCATTTCCTCAATCCTCTACCAGAGCCTCACAGTGGTGATAATACCCTAAACACTCACACACTGTCATTGTTATGGACTTTCTGTAAAGATACCATACATAAGCAAACAAAATTCAACGTGTAAATTACAGAGGTCTAAAGATCTTTGTAGTTTCATATTGATCAGACAGAGTGCTATCATCTTCTCTTGGTAACAAAGCCGGACCCAAATGTCAAACTATTCATTTTAAATACCTACTTTGCTATTTTGGGGCTTCTTTTAGTTTTTAAATGTTGTGTAATGTATGGATGATGTGCCAGTATATAAATGTTAATGTTGAAATCATGTTTGTGTAAATGGGATAATTTGTTTCCCTGTCTTTAAGCTTACTTTGTGATGTGTTTGTGAAGAGATAAAGGTGAAGCAGCGCAGACTATTGGTTGAGAAGGGATGGGGGGGGGGATAGCTGAGGTACTTTAGTGAGGTTTGGCTAAACCTGAGGGAATGAGGGGTTGGGACTTACTTTTGAGGGACTCTGAGAATATGATAACAGTGCAGGAGGACAGAGCTACGTTTTTCTGCTCCACCAGTATACATAACGAGGAGCCATCTGCTCGGACATCCTGCAAGGCCCGGGTCAGGCCCGATTCCGCCTGAAGGTAGAGCATTTCCACTGACAGGCCGCGCTCCTGCAAGCACTGGCTTAGCGATTTGGGGTAATCCCTTTGAGAGGAAGAGAAACACTTTGTTAACGTGACATTTCTATGTTAAGTGACTCATTTGGCATGAAGAGAAACCTATATTATACCTCTCAGAGGAACAGAGAATTATTTCTGAATTTAAAGTGTGTTTTACCAGCAAAACATAACCATTGTTTTGTGTGCATCTTTTACTCAATCGGATAAAGTGTGATATAACATTTTTGCAGCTCTTATAAATGTTTTAATTGTTGTTGTATTATGTGTTCGGTAAGACGTCAGGTATACAGTATTGGACTATCGATCAAAAGAAGCTTCTCTCACTGATATAAAATATACAGTACAATATTTAAGCTGAAGTTGGAGACCATCAGTTGAATGGGGGAGTTTAATATGAAGTTTTTTCGATGTCAGGATATGTGTGTGCCATAGTGTTGCGGTAACAAAAGCAGATTCATCTGACCACTGGCCACGATATTCACCATTTGTGTATCTTGGGTATGTGTTTGCAATGTACTGTCTATTGCACGTTTTATTTAAAGTCAGGCTTTGATGGGACATGTGATGTTGGACATCATTTTCTACTGCCTTACAAAATGGAAAATGCATAAAATTGTAAGAATGCATCAATGGGTATGGATTTGCATACAGTAATTATTAATGCTGTACTGTTGCCATTAAGACAATGTGAGTGTGATAGAGAGAATGGGAGAACTCAGGACTAAACAGCTGAGTATTCTTAAAAATAACATTTATCAGTGACATTCATCAGAAAAAAAGGCTTCACATTGCTGTGACACACAAAGACTGGACTCTGGACTAAGAAAAAAGGTCATGTGTTTTGATAAGTAGACCGACCCTGTTCCAGTGATGGGGCATCAGGGTAAGAAAGGAGGTGAAGAAGAAGTGATGCATCCATAATGCCTACTACACCAGCCTGTGTGGGCCAATGTGAGCCAATTATTAAGGAAAACTGTGAGAAAGTCAGTAACAAGGATGGTTGTGATGTGTGTAAGCTGCTAAAGGACAGGGAGTCTGCTAACAAGCAGGGAAATGTGAAAAAGTGCCATTTATGCTGCATTGGGTCTGTAGTTCTTGTGTTTGGGTTCATATGTTTTGTTTATTGTTCTCAAGGATGGGTTTCAATGCATGTGATTCTACTGGCAGCACTGAAGCCTAATGACGTTAAAGCAGAACTCTACCGATCAACACTAGACCCATGTCTCAAGCTCAGGAAGAGCAAAGCCTTTTCATACAAGGCTCAGCAGGTAATATGTTGGGGACATAAACGCTTGAATCTGAAGAGAAGAGCCTGAATGAACAAACAACACATTGACAAATAAATGGTCCATTGTCTCAATGAATCACATCTAGGTAAAATTACCAAACCATGCATGCAAACGTCTCCCATCTATTGTGACTGCATGTGGGCTGGATGGTCTCTGTAAGAACTCACAGGCACTGGTTGGTGATGGAGAGGACCACACAGTCTGCAGGCTTCCTTTCCTCCTGTACCTGTCTGTAGAACTTCTGATAGAGGGCTTTACGTCTGTCTGCTGGGGTGCAGCCCTCTGGTTTACCTGAGAATGTGAAGATGTGTAAGAGAAAACACAGTGGAGACAAGAAGAGGAAAAAGCTGACTTTGCAAGCATAGAAATTTGAACAAATTCTTGGATTATCTTTAATTAATGGTAAACAAGTCCCATGAAATGGCTCCTTACTTTTAATGTGCATCATGAATACTAAAGTGTTGGGCGTGGTCAGTGCTATTCACATTCCAGCGACCGTCGTTGAAACCCGTCTGGCTCCTCAACGATTGTTGGTGGGGGTGTCAAAGGGGTCGCTGAAATGTTTCACCTTTGTATGCTAATGAGGGTCATTCTGCCTTGTGTTTTTGTCTGCATTGTGTTTTTTTTAGATCTGGAGAACGCTTATGACAGGGTGCCCAGAGAGGAACTGTGGTATTATATTAGGAAGTCTGCAGTGGCAGAGAAGTATGTTAGAGCGGTGCAGGACATGTATGAGGACTGTAAGACAGTGGTGAGGTGTGCTGTAGGTGTGACAGAGGAGTTCAAGGTGGAGGTGGGACTGCATCAGGGATCAGCTCTGAGCCCCTTCTTGTTCGCTATGGTGATGGACAGGCTGACAGACGAGGTTAGACAGGAATCTCCATGGACTATGATGTTTGCAGATGACATTGTGATCTGCAGTGAGAGTAGGGAACAGGTGGAGGAGAAGCTAGAGAGGTGGAGGTTTGTCCCGGAAAGGAGAGGGATGAAGGTTAGCCGCAGTAAGACAGAGTACATGTGTGTGAATGTGAGGGACCCAAGTGAAAGAGTGAGGTTACAGGGAGAAGAGATCAAGAAGGTGGAGAATTTGAAGTACTTAGGGTCAACAGTCCAGAGCAATGGAGAGTGTGGAAAAGAGGTGAAGAAGCGTGTCCAGGCAGGATGGAACGGGTGGAGAAAAGTGTCAGGTGTGATGTGTGATAGAAGAGTTTCAGCTAAAATGAAAGGAAAGGTGTACAAAACTGTGGTGAGACCAGCGATGTTGTTTGGTCTAGAGACAGTGTCACTGAGGAAAAGACAGGAGACAGAGCTGGAGGTAGCAGAGATGAAGATGCTGAGGTTCTCTCTGGGAGTGACCAGGAAGGATAGGATCAGGAATGAGTACATCAGAGGGACAGCACATGTTAGAGGTTTTGGAGATAAAGTCAGAGAGGCCAGACTGAGATGGTTTGGACATGTCCAGAGGAGAGATAGTGAATATATTGGTAGAAGGATGCTGAGTTTTGAACTGCCAGGCAGGAGGCCTAGAGGAAGACCAAAGAGGAGGTTTATGGATGTAGTGAAAGAGGACATGAAGGTAGTTGGTGTGAGAGAAGAGGATGCAGAAGACAGGGTTAGACGGAAGCAATTGATTCGCTGTGGCGACCCATGAAGGGAAAAGCCGAAAGGAAAAGAAGAAGATGCTAATGAGGGTCATTAGCATGAGACACATCACATGGGTCAATCTGCTGAGACAATCTTTATGGCCCTTTTTGGATTGCGAGGTCGGCATAAAAGATGACCGAAGTCTGTATGTTGGGGTATATAGGAAACTAACACACACAGACCAGTACCTGCTCACCACCCACTGGAGCACAACCTGGGCATCATCAGGACCCTGCAAGACGGGGCTGACAAGCAACCAACCAGTGCTCAAGACCAGGTGAAAGAACACCAACACCTGATGGGGCACTGAAAACATATGGACACCCTGACTGGACCTTTGTGAAAGCTCACACCAGATCCAGGAAGGAGAACAACCCAGTGAGGATGGAAAAGAGCAAGTATAATGGTATATGATCCCATATGTGTCTGGAGTGTTGGAAAAGCTGAGGAGGATCTTCAACAAACACAAGGTTCCTGTGTATTTTAAGCCAGGCAACACCCTCGGACAAAGACTGGTCCACCCCAAAGACCCCACACCACACAGTCAGAAGATCAATCTGGTGTATGCAGTTAAATGCAACGAGTAATGCTCAGATGTCTACATAGGGGAAACCAAACTACACAGGAGCAGAGTGACCCTCTTCCCTCAAGGAAGAGGGTCACTCATTTCAGGACACCGATGTTCAGATCTTGGACAGGGAAGATAAATGGTTTGAGAGAAGAGTGAAAGAGGCCATCCACATCAAAGTGGAGAAGCCATCTCTGAATAGAGGGGGTGGTCTGCGACATCACCTTTCTCCCATTTACAATCATGTCCTTTCAAAACTCCCCAAAAGATTGTCTCAGCAGATTGACCCAGGTGATGTGTCTCATGCTAATGACCCTCATTAGCATACAAAGGTGGAACTCACATTTCAGCGTCCCCTTTGACACCCCCACCATCAATCGTTGAGGAGCCAGACGGGTTTCAACGACGGTCGTTGGAATGTGAATAGCACTGACCACACCCCACAGGGTTCATAAACTGGGACATGACCGGATTGAAGAAGTCTCTTGGATGAAAGACGAAACGTCTTCAAGAACTTTCTTAACATCCAGTGGATTGACTTAAACAGCTTTGGTTAAGCATGACAATAAAGGCGATTTTAAAAGCTCAGAGTTGTTTTTCTGCGCCTCTGCTTCTAGTTTATTTTAAAATACAGCAACATAATGAGAAAAAAACATTTTCATATTAAGATTTTTGCAAGGCATCAAGAAAATGGTGTCTCTGTGTACAAGCAAACAAGATATTAAAGTAAAAAGGTCTCACCACTGGGTTGATGCTTGTACCCCTCATACTTCACACTTCCACTGAAACTCTTCAGCTGCTCTAGTTCTTCATAACTGAAAGGGAAGTGGTGAAACACAAGTATCTTCAATTAGGGAGTATTTTTAGGCCAGA
This sequence comes from Antennarius maculatus, assembly GCA_013358685.1. Taxonomy (NCBI): domain Eukaryota; kingdom Metazoa; phylum Chordata; class Actinopteri; order Lophiiformes; family Antennariidae; genus Antennarius; species Antennarius maculatus. The sequence continues at coordinate 24,017,683 of CM023611.1, read as the reverse complement.
TGGTATCTGTATCAATATGTGACACAACATATTTGAAGAAACAAAACTGTTTCTGAAGTTATAGCAAGAAAAAGTGAGGGTTCTTTACGAGACAACAGTTGGCTATGGAATCAAGGTTGCATCCAGCTGAACAATAACCCTGTTGAAAGCTGGTATTCTCGTTCATCTTCTGATGTGCTATCAATTGAAGAGCTATTTTCAAACATGTTAAAGGTAAGACACACTGGGCCAGAAATGCTGCAAAACACTGATGATATTTATAACAACATGTTAGTTCCCTGACTCAAGAACTCAAAGGGAGCACCTTTCATTGACAGCTATTACTGTAATTTATTCTCAGCCATGTGCCAAATCTCATTAGTCTTCTGTCATTTTAGACAACTTTGTCCTGCTTCTTAAGTTTACTACAAGTCTGGCCATTTAACAATACTTCAGCCAAAGAAAACCATATATAGAATAGATTTATCTGATCAATAACTGATAAAAAACAAGATCCATTCTGATTGATGTCAGTTTGAGGAATACATCTGGAGATGGAACATGTTCTGACTGGGTGATTTATTCTCTAACATCCGGTTCCAAGTCAGTGAGCCAGGTTGAGGGGTTTCAGCACCAGACCTTCAGTCACTGGCTGCCCCAGATTCCACTGTAAGACTCTGTGCTCTGACTATCCTCAGGGGAACCGGAACCTAGATGGTTTCATTTATCCTTGGCCCTGGTCAGAAGACTGCAGGACTCCACCACCCACATCCACACAGTTGCTTGACTTGGAACCCAAGGAAAACATCTGGAGGGATCTGAAGATGGGGGGTGCAGCATGTAAAACTGGGAAATTTCCGGAACTGGAGGACTTGGCCAATGAGTTGTGGGTAAAATCCCACAGGATGCTGCCAGAAGCTGGGGCGTGTAGCAGTAAATGTACTACACATGCTTGATATAACAAGAATATCAGCAACAGTTGCATTTGAAGTTACTGGAGGATCAATTTCTGCGTTGTGTGTGTTATTGACCTGTTTAACTCAGGTTTACTTGATGTCTGTGATGCTAACACAAAGGTCCGGGGAGCGTCCGTACCTGTCCAGCGCATCCTTCAGGTCTTCGCTCTTGTCCTCTCTGGGGGGGTAGGGCGCTGCTCTCCGGAACAGACGCAGCTGCTGGGCACTAGACAACACAAGAAGGGGGCACCGTGGGTGTCAGAAAATTCCACTCATCACCAGGGCTGGACTGTTACCCGGGTCTTTATGGTTCTGTAAAGCCCACACTGTTCACTTCCACCTAGCATGTTAGCTGTAAATGCTCAACTTGCTACGGCTTACCTTCCATTCGGGTTCGCTGTCGCCCGGCGGGCTGCTGCAGATGATTTCACCCAGGACATTTTATCTGCGCTGCAACTTTCCCCTATTAATCATAAACTCCGAATCTAAAGGGGAGATGAGACTATTTTCAATGTTAGTCCGCCTCTGTTCAACTGTGGAGGGAGAAAGAAGGAGGCAGAGGAAGTGATTCTTCTTCTGGCGGTAAACGGTACGTGAACATAACTTCATTGTCGCCCCCTACTGGTGGCACCAAGCTGTTACTATTTTTCTAAAAAAAAAAAAATTAATTCAAACGGATTAAATAATAAAAGATTCATAAAATTTCAGTTAACCCTAACCCTAACTCTTCAATGCAGTCTGAGAGAAAACCGCATCCCAATAAGAGAATGGTCTTAGGGAAGATTCAGTCTTAGCAATATATATGTGTGTGTGTGTGTGTGTGTGTGTGTGTGTGTGTGTGTGTGTGTGTGTGTGTGTGTGTGTGTGTGTGTGTGTGTGTGTGTGTGTGTGTGTCTGTGCGTGTGTGTGTGTTTTAGTTTTAGTCTTCTTTTCCTCTCGGCTTGTCCCTTCAGGGGTCGCCACAGCGAATCAGTTGTCTCCATCTAACCCTGTCTTCTGCATCCTCTTCTCTCACACCAACTACCTTCATGTCCTCTTTCACTACATCCATAAACCTCCTCTTTGGTCTTCCTCTAGGCCTCCTGCCTGGCAGTTCAAAACTCAGCATCCTTCTACCAATATATTCACTATCTCTCCTCTGGACATGTCCAAACCACCTCAGTCTGGCCTCTCTAACTTTATCTCCAAAACCTCTAACATGTGCTTTCCCTCTGATGTATTGATGTGTGTTTTAGTTTTAGTGATGCTGTGTTTGTTTGTATTCCAAATCTGTGATTGTTACTACAAGGGTGCATGACAGGTTGTCGTGGCCGAGTGGTTAAGGCGATGGACTAGAAATCCATTGGGGTCTCCCCGCGCAGGTTCGAATCCTGCCGACAACGTCACTCTTTTCATACAATGACAAGCAACGAATATCTGAGCTTTGAACCAGAATTTTTGTCAATTGGGTCAATCCGAACAGATACAGTATTATAACATTTCCAGTTTTATGCTCCACCCAAGAATTGACGTACCTGAACCGGTTAGAACAATAAAATCTCCAGTTACGGAACAGAGGATGGAGAATCAGCTGATGACAGAGAATTTGTGGCAGATTATGACGCAACAAAGTTTCAAAGCTTCAAAGAGTCTGGGGAACTCTGCTCTGAAAATGACTGTAGCCAATAAGTTAATGTATAAATCAAATATTTTTTCTGATTGACAGACTGCAGTGTTTACCTGTTATGAATACAATCGAGGTTGGGATACTGCCTTTTCCTTGACTGTTGGTGATATGCCACAACTTCTCTCCGCTTTCATCACACAATGAGTGAATGACAGGAAGTGAAACATGAGGTCAGATATTTTTTCAAGAATGAGAGAAGAAGGTATTATCCGGTCACTATTACTTTGAATCACCGATTCTGTTCCATTCATTCATTCATTCATTTTCACAAACTCTGTTGCGACTGGCTGGAGCCTATCCCAGCTGACTGAGGGTGTGAGGTGAGGTAATCTCCAGGCGTGATGCCAGTGCACCGCGGAGCCACACAGAGACACAAACAAGCACACACTCACACACTCATACCTACAGTCAATTTGGGATTGAGCAATTATCCTGAATAGCATGTTTTTGGAGGTGGGAGGAAGCCGGAAAACCTGGAGAGAACCCACACAGACACGGGGAGAACATGCAAACTCCGAATAGAGCGGGACGCAAACCTGGAACCGCCTTGCTGTGCGGCGACAGCGCTACCCACTGTGCCACTGCACCGCCCGGCGCCTGATTCTGTTCCAGAACATTGAAAAATATTAGGTTTTTTTGGTTTTTTCTTCTTTCCTGACAACATATTGTTGGGAATTTTTATTTCACAATGGAAATGACCACAAAATGCATCTGCTTACATATAGATAGCACAACATTTAGATCTTATCTATTACATAATATTCTGAACACAAAAGTACAGTACAAGTACAACACATAGGGGCTGTACTATAACGGATACATGTGAGGCTGAGTCAGGCTGCTGGTGAGCTCATTCTTCAAGGACAGTCTAACCCAAACATGATAAAGATCACGTTCAATGAACATTCGAGGTCCATTTCCAGAGGTTTGTTGCTGCGTCTGTTGGAAATCCCAGCGCTGTGTCCTGACCAACTAGTAAACTGCTGAATTTCTTCAGTAAACCTTGGTTGGAGTACAATTTGTCTCATCATTAAAGATACACTTGTCAACCGAGCTTAAAGAACAGAACATGGTTTTATTCAGAGCAAAACCTTACAATTCAAAAAGTATCTCCTTTTCGTTTTCGTTCCAAGAGCCAGTTGGAAGCCCTGATGAATATACCTTACCAAAGGTGGCTCTCCGAGGTTGTCATGACTGAGTGGTTAGGGTGATGGACTTAGTGTTTAGTAGGTTAGTTCAGTTAGCGGTTAGTACTTGTAATGAATGTTTGAGATATGCCAGAGAGAGTAGTGATAGACAAGATGATAGGTAAACTTATATTGGAGAGAAAGGGACTTAGGATAGCGAGAGTGTGTTGAGAGGGAACGAGTATGACGATAGGGGTTAAAACTGATTAACTTAAAAAGAAAGAAAAAAAGCTTTGAGCATAAAAATGATGGTTAGGTATTAAAAAATAAAGATGATTAAGTTTTGGTGAAAGGGATGATGAGTGGTGTGTCTTGAGTTTTGCAAGGAAGTGATGGAAGTGTGAGGAGAGTTTTTGAAAATAGTGCATTATGAATGTAAGAATGTGAAGCAAGTGTGGGAGCAGCTCGTGTTTTTAAACCCAAAAATCACTCACCAGGTGCTGTGGTGGCTGAGTGGGTGGTGTGGAGAGCAGGGATTAGGTGAAGGATTTAGTCTATTAGGTCATTCTGGGGTTCGTGAGGGCACAGGTGATTGTAGATGGCCTTATTTCTTCCATTTACTCCATCCTAAACAATAACCTTCCAGCTTATGATAAAATCAGAATAAAAAGCAAATGGGAAGTAGATCTTAATAGTAGGTATGATGACGACAGTTGGAGTAATCTTAAATCATCACAGACTTTATTAATCTTATCAACACACAGGCAAATAAAGTTCAGTATTTTTAATAGAACCTATTACAATCCCCTTAAGGTACATAAAATACATCACGACGCCTCTCCCCTTTGTCAAAGATGTAAAGTCCATGACAGAGATTTACACCATACGTAATGGAACTGTTCATATTTGGACGAATTTTGTAAATACTTTGCCAAAATATCTTCAGACACTGGGGTGTCGAATTCCCCTCGATTCCAGAATCTGGATTTTGGGTGACATAATGTCACGACTCGAACAAGACTGGTGGCGAACCCAAAAGCACGACAGACAAACGGGCGGTTCAGGAGTCTCAAAAAGCGTTTAACCAAACAGGCCAGGGTCTGGTATCGGCTAATCAGTCCAAACAGTAAACGAATCAGACAGGCAAGCAAACAGGCAGAGTCCAATAATCCATGCGGGGTCATACACAAGAGGCAGTCCAAAAAACCAGGCAGACAAATCTGAGGTGGAGCAAACGAAAGGAAGGGTCCGGGGAAACAGGCAGTCAATACAATAAACTAGAACAGTAAATTTCGGTCAGGGGAGGCAGGTGAGGCATGGCCTCACGGCCTCACCTGCCATCATGAAAGAAAAAAATGGAAAATGGAATAAATAAATTAAATACTAATATTTGACCAGAGGTATGTATTAAAAACTTATTTTTCGTTTAACGTCACCAATTTTATGTTATTTTTACTCAAAATCGCTGAATTTTCACATTTACCGCTGCAATCCGGAGCAGAGACCTGCGGTGAGGCACCAGCCAGCCGTGTCTCACCATGGATTACACAATAGCTCAGATAGCTGTGCTGGTATGCTATACAGTGAGACCGTAGTGCTATCTCTCTAGTTTGTATGTGTATATAATTCTGCAATGAGACTAACATAACCCACTCACATTTGCTAATTAAATGGTGAATAGCTACACTGTAGGTTCATATTTTTGTAAATCTGATCACGTGACCATGATGATTTTGGTGCCTCACCAGCCATGAACCTCACCGCATGTCACTGAACTAGAACTAGTGATGTCCGCTTTTTTCCGGCGCTCCGATGCACGCCCCGGACTCGGTGGGCGTTCCCATGTGAAACACTGGAATGACATGACATGTTAAAAAGAAAAAAACACAGAAATGGAAAGCTTAATTGTCCAGAGACATGAAACATAAAGAACCTTAATGTGAGGTATACTAAAGAATATGTTTTACTATTAGCTACCACAGCAGGTTAAAAATGTATTCTGCAGAACTGGAAGGCGGAAATCTCTCCCCCCCAGAGACAATGGCTGAATGTACTTGCATCTTATAGCACACCTGAAAAGATCTTGTACAGCGTGAGGAAGAAACCAGCAACGTATCAAAAAATATGGGGATCATTTATGACCAGTACTACAGGTACAATGGTCCTTTATAATGTTTGAAAGGCCTATATGATTTATTTTTAATCAAGCAAGGGAGGAATAATCTTGTTATATTTTGTATTTTTCTTTCTTTCTTACTTTTTTCTTCTGTTCTTATTTTCTTGTCCCTTTTTTCCAAAGGTAAGGCAAAGTACTAGAAAAACATTGGGGTCTGCCAGGGCAGGTTAGAATCCTGAGTTAAGTCATTTTTCATATCAAGACAAGTAATGAATATATACGGATACCTGAACAAAGGTGGTTCACCATGTTGTCGTGGTCGAGTGGTTAAGGCGATGGACTTGAAATCTGTTGGAGTCTACCCGCACAGGTTCAAATCCTGCTAACAATGTCACAAATTTTCAATTGAACACAAGCCGTAAATAAACCTGACCAGCGGAAAGACATAGTACTAGAAATCCATTTGGGTCTGCCAGACTGGAATCCTGCAGAGGATGTCACTCATTTCACATCAAGACAAGTAATGAATATACACCGACACCTTATCAAAGGCAGCACTAACAGTTATTAGTGGCAAAGGTGATCGACTTAAAATCTGTTGAGGACTCTCCCCATGCAGGTTAGAATCCTGCCAACAACGTTGCTCTTTTCATATGAAGAGAAGTCATGAAAAAACATGGATATCTTACCAAAGGCAGCCCTCCCAGGTTGTCGCCACCGAATGGGTAAGGCTGGGTTGGGGTCTCCCCACCCAGGTTAAAATTGTGCCGACAACGTCACTCTTCTCATTTGAAGACAAGCAATGATTATACCTTACCCAAGGTAAGGCGAAGTACTAGAAATACATTGGGATCTGCCAGCGCAGGTTAGAATCTTGAGTTAAGTAAGTCATTTTTCACATCAAGACAAGTAATGAATACACAAACATACCTTAACGAAGGTGGTTCACCCATCTTGTTGTGGCCGAGTGGTTAAGGAGATGGACTAGAAATCCATTGGGGTCTCCCCGCACAGGTTTGAATCCTGCCAACAATGTTGGTCTTTTCATATGAAGACACGTAATAAATACACATGGATATCTTACCAAGTCATGCCCTCCCAGGTTGTCATGGCCGAGTGGTTAAGGCGATGGACTTAAAATCCATTGGGGTCTCCCCGCGCAAGTTCAAATCCTGCTGACAACGTCACTCTGTTCAGTTGAAGACAAGCAATGAATAGACCTAAACAGAGGAAAGACATAGCACTAGAAATCTATTGGGGTCTGCCACACTGGAATCCTGCAGAGGATGTCACTCATTTCATATCAAGACAAGTAATGAATATACACCGACACCTGACCAAAAGCAGCACGAACAGGTTGAAGTGGTAAAGGCAATTGATTTAAAATCATTTGGGGACTCCCCCCACAGAGGTTAGACTCCTGCCAACAACGTTGCTCTTTTCATTTGAAGACAAGTAAAATATGGATATCTTACCCAAGGCAGCCCACCGAGGTTGTCGCCACCGAGTGGGTAAAGCAATGGACTGGAAATCCATTGGGATTTCATTGAATAAACCTGACCAGAGGAATGATAAAGTACTAGAGATCCACTGGGGTCTGCCAGGGCAGGTTAGAATCCTCAGTTAAGTAAGTCATTTTTCATATCAAGACAAGTAATGAATACACAAACATACCTTAACGAAGGTGGTTCACCCATCTTCTTGTGGCCGAGTGGTTAAGGAGATGGACTAGAAATCCATTGGGGTCTCCCCGCACAGGTTTGAATCCTGCCGACAATGTTGGTATTTTCATATGAAGACACGTAAGGAATACACATGGACATCTCACCAAATCACGCCCTCCCAGGTTGTCATGGCCGAGTGGTTAAGGCGATGGACTAGAAATCCATTGGGGTCTCCCCGCGCAGGTTCAAATCCTGCTGACAACGTCACTCTTTTCAATTGAAGACAAGCCATGAGTAAGCCTAACCAGCGGAAAGACCAAGTACAAGAAATCCATTTG
>CM023611.1:23822337-24004837 GCA_013358685.1 Antennarius maculatus | reverse complement strand
TATTCAATTAAAAGTCACAGAGGTCCGGTTTGAAAAATTTCCTCTTTGTAAAATGTCCGAACCCAAGTCTAGTTTGTGTCTTATAGCCGGCCACTATATCCACATTATCATTTATTGTCAATTTTCAATGCAGGATATGTTTAAGTCAGTGTACAGCTAGCTCTTTTACCTCACCATAAATAAAAGTATACCCAGGCAAATAAATTTTAAGCCTTTATGTTGCATTGAAGAGCATACAAACCTCGGAGTTATAAAATAAAGTGTAAAAAGAGCTGAATAATCCTTTTCCTTGTAAATTAAAGACACCTCAGCCTAAAGTGAACTGAAGGCCTACACAAAAAGTAAAAAAACATTAACATGTCCAGAAAGCATGAATAAAAACTGACTCTTTCAGGGGAAAAATGCAAACAGAACTTTCTTCATGAGAGAAAGGGGCATGTGGCCTGCCAGTAATTTACTTGTACACAAGGTGTGCCTGCGCTGTAGCACTAAACTCACAGTGGCAGCAAGCTGTCTCACTTCCTGGTGCGCTGACAGCGCAGGGTCGACAAACGATTTGATTGTCTGAACTGAGTGGCGCTATTACTGTATTAACTGGAGGAGCAACGCCTGCCGTCTGTAGCCGCGAACTGCAAGTAAAAATGCGCCAAGAAAATCGACTCTCGTGAATTTATCATGGATTGGTCACGGGTCTGGACAGAACCATCCGCCATTTGGTGACCCCTACTCTATAGAGAGAGACAAACAGCTAGATAGAAGAGGAAAAAAGGCGAACCAGATTTTTTTCCCTAGTCGCACCGGTGCTCCTAAATATATTTAATAGTTGCATTGATAAAAATTAGGGCTCATATGCGACCATTTAGAGCGCTGGGGTCTGCCAGACTTGAATCCTGAAGAGGATGTCACTCATTTCATATGAAGACTTCTTCTTTTCCTTTCGGCTTTTCCCTTCAGGGGTCGCCACAGCAAATCAATTGTCTCTATCTAACCCTGTTTCTGCATCCTCTTCTCTCACACCAACTACCTTCATGTCCTCTTTCACTACATCCATAAACCTCCTCTTTGGTCTTCCTCTAGGCCTCCTGCCTGGCAGTTCAAAATTCAGCATCCTTCTACCAATATATTCACTATCTCTCCTCTGGACATGTCCAAACCATCTCAGTCTGGCCTCTCTGACTTTATCTCCAAAACCTCTAACATGTGCTGTCCCTCTGATGTACTCATTCCTGGTCCTATCCTTCCTGGTCACTCCCACAGAGAACCTCAGCATCTTCATCTCTGCTACCTCCAGCTCTGCCTCCTGTCTTTTCCTCAGTGACACTGTCTCTAGACTAAACAACATCGCTGGTCTCACCACAGTTTTGTACACCCTTCCTTTCATTTTATCTGAAACTATCACACATCACACCTGACACTTTTCTCCACCCGTTCCATCCTGCCTGGACACGCTTCTTCACCTCTTTTCCACACTCTCCATTGCTCTGGACTGTTGACCCTAAGTACTTAAAATCCTCCACCTTCTTGATCTCTTCTCCCTGTATCCTCACTCTTCCACTTGGGTCCCTCTCATTCACACACATGTACTCTGTCTTACTGCGGCTAATCTTCATTCCTCTCCTTTCCAGGACAAACCTCCACCTCTCTAGCTTCTCCTCCACCTCTTCCCTGCTCTCACTGCAGATCACAATGTCATCTGCAAACATCATAGTCCATGGAGATTCCTGTCGAACCTCGTCTGTCAGCCTGGCCATCACCATAGCGAACAAGAAGGGGCTCAGAGCTGATCCCTGATGCAGTCCCACCTCCACCTTGAACTCCTCTGTCACATCTATAGCACACCTCACCACTGTCTTACAGTCCTCATACGTGTCCTTCACCGCTCTAACATACTTCTCTGCCACTCCAGACTTCCTTATACAATACCAAAGTTCCTCTCTGGGTACCCTGTCATAAGCTTTCTCCAGATCTATAAAAACACAATGCAGCTCCCTCTGGCCTTCTCTGTACTTCTCTATCAACATCCTCAAAGCAAATACTGCATCTGTGGTACTCTTTTTTGGCATGAAACCATACTGCTGCTCACAAATGTTCACTTCTGCCCTTAATCTAGCTTCCACTACTCTTTCCCATAACTTCATTGTATGGCTCATCAGCTTTATTCCTCTGTAGTTGCCACAACTCTGTACGTCTCCCTTGTTCTTAAAAATGGGCACCAGCACACTTCTCTTCCATTCCTCAGGCATCTTCTCACTATCTAAGATCCTGTTGTACAACCCAGTCAGGAACTCTACTGCCACCTCTCCTAGACACTTCCAAACCTCTACAGGTATATCATCAGGACCGACTGCCTTTCCACTCTTCATCCTCTTCAGTGCCCTTCTCACTTCATCCTGACTAATCTTTGCTCCCTACTGTTCCACAGCAGTCCCCTCTTCTAGTCTTTGTTCTCTTTCATTTTCCACATTCATCAACTCTTCCCATCTTCCCATCACACTACTGGCACCTGTCAATAGGCTTCCATCCCTATCTTTAATCACCCTAACCTGCTGCACGTCCTTCCCATCTCTATCTCTCTGTCTTGCCAACCTGTATAGATTAGTCTCTCCCTCCTTACTGTCCAACCTAGCATACAAGGCATCATAAGCGTCTTGTTTGGCCTTTGCTACCTCTACCTTCACCTTACGCTGCATCTCCCTGTACTCCTGTCTACTCTCCTCAGTCCTCTAAGTGTCCCACTTCCTCTTAGCTAACCTCTTTCTCTGTATACACTCCTGTACCTCCTCATTCCACCACCAAGCCTCCTTATCTATTTTCCTTCCAGATGACATACCAAGTACTCTCCTACCTGTCCCCCTGATCACATTAGCTGTAGTTGTCCAGTCACCTGGAAGCACCTCCTGACCACCCAGAGCCTGTCTTAACTCCTACTTTAAAGTCATGCAACATTCTTCCTTTTTTAGCTTCCACCATTTTGTCTTCTGCTCTGCCTTTGCCCTCTTCATCTTCCTCACCACCAGAGTCATCCTACACACCACCATCCTACGCTGTTTGGCTACACTCTCACCTACCACTACTTTGCAGTCACTGATCTCCTTCAGGTTACACCGTCTACACAGGATATAGTCTACCTATGTGCTCCTACCACCACTCTTATAGGTCACCCTATGTTCCTGCCTCTTCTGGAAGAAAGTATTCACTATAGGTTTTCCATCCTTTTTGCAAAGTCAACTACTGTCTGTCCTTCTGTGTTCCTCTCCTGGATACCAAACCTGCCCATCATCTCCTCATCACCTCTGTTTCCTGCACCAACATGTCCATTGAAGTCTGCACCAATGACAACTCTCTCACTTCTAGGTATGCTCTGCATCACTTCATCAAAGTCCAGCCAGAATTTCTCCTTCTCCAGCTCACATCCTACCTGTGGAGCATACTTTGATTTCTAGCTTCAGTCATCACTCTATCTGACACTCTTTTTACCTCCAGGACATTCCTAACAAACTCCTCCTTCAAGATAACTCCTACTCCATTTCTCTTCCCATCTACACCATGATAGAACAACTTGAACCCTGCTCCTAAACTTCGAGCCTTGCTACCTTTCCACCTGGTCTCCTGGACACACAGTATGTCTACCTTCCTCCTCTGCATCATGTCAACCAACTCTCTACCTTTTCCTGTCATAGTTCCAACATTCAACGTCCCTACTCTCAGTCCTATACTCTTGGCGTTCCTCTTCTCTCTCTTCGTGCGAACACACTTTCCTCCTCTCCTTCTTCGACCAACAGTAGTCCAATATCCACCGGCGCCCTGTAGGTCAACAGCACCTATGGCGGTCGTTGTTAACCCGGGCCTCGACCAATCCGGTATGGAAGTCATAGGTTTGATTCGCATCTTTGATTTGGCAAAAGTTTTACGCCGGATGTCCTTCCTGACGCAACCCTCTGTATTTATCCGGGCTTGGGACCGGCACAATAAGACACTGGCTTGTGTCCTCTTGTGGCTACATTACATGCTGGAGTTCATATGAGAAGAATGGCGTTGTCGGCAGGATTCCAACCTGCGCTCGCAGACCCCTGTGGATTTCTAGTACATTGCCCTATGTTCGGGAAGGTGTATTCATTGCTTGTCTTCAAATGAGAAGAGTGAGGTTGTCGGCACTGTTTAAACCTGGGTGGGGAGACCCCAATGGATTTCTAGCCCATTGCCTTACGTACGACAAGTAATGAAAATACACCGTCACCTTACCAAAGGCAGCACCAACCGGTTGTAGTGGCTGAGTGGTTAAGGCAATGGACTTAACCACTCAGCCACTACAACGTTGTTGCAGGTTCGAATCCTGCCAACAACGTTGCTTTTTTCAAATGAAGACAACTAATGAAAAAACATGAATGTCTTACCAAAGGCAGCTCTCCCAGTTGGTGCCGCCGAGTGGGTAAGGCGATGGGCTAGAAATCCATTAGGGTCTCCCCACCCAGGTTCAAATATTGCCGACAACATCACTCTTCTCATTTGAAGACAAGCAATGATTATTATTCTTCTTTTCCTTTCGGCTTTTCCCTTCAGGGGTCGCCACAGCGAATCAATTGCCTCCATCTAGCCCTGTCCTTTGCATCCTCTTCTCTCACACCAACTACCTTTATATCCTCTTTCACTACATCCATAAACCTCCTCTTTGGTCTTCCTCTAGGCCTCTTGCCTGGCAGTTCAAAACTAAGCATCCTTCTGCCAATATATTCACTATCTCTCCTCTGGACATGTCCAAACCATCTCACTCTGGCCTCTCTGACTTTATCTCCAAAACCTCTAACATGTGCTGTCCCTCTGACGTACTCATTCCTGATCCTATCCTTCCTGGTCACTCTCAAAGAGAACCTCAGCATCTTCATCTCTGCTACCTCCAGCTCTGTCTCCTGTCTTTTCCTCAGTGACACTGTCTCTAGACCAAACAACATCGCTGGTCTCACCACAGTTTTGTACACCTTTCCTTTCATTTTAGCTGAAACTCTTCTATCACACATCACACCTGACACTTTTCTCCACCCGTTCCATCCTGCCTGTACACGCTTCTTCACCTCTTTTCCACACTCATTGCTCTGTACTATTGACCCTAAGTACTTAAAATCCTCCACCTTCTTGATCTCTTCTCCCTGTAACCTCTCTGGGCACCCTGTCATAAGCCTTCTCCAGATCTACAAAAATACAATGCCGCTCCCTCTGGCCTTCTCTGTACTTCTCTATCAACATCCTCAAAGCAAATACTGCATCTGTAGTACTCTTTTTTGGCATGAAACCATACTGCTGCTCACAAATGTTCACTTCTGCCCTTAATCTAGCTTCCACTACTCTTTCCCATAACTTCATTGTATGGCTCATCAGCTTTATTCCTCTGTAGTTGCCACAACTCTGCACATCTCCCTTGTTCTTTAAAGTGGGCACCAGCACACTTCTCCTCCACTCCTCAGGCATCTTCTCACTATCTAAGATCCTGTTGAACAACCCAGTCAGAAACTCTACTGCCACCTCTCCTAGACACTTCCAAACCTCTACAGGTATATCATCAGGACCGACTGCCTTTCCACTCTTCATCCTCTTCAGTGCCCTCCTCACTTCATCCTGACTAATCTTTGCTACATCCTGGTCCACAACAGTCACCTCTTCTAGTCTTTGTTCTCTCTCATTTTCCACGTTCATCAACTCTTCAAAGTACTCTTTCCATCTTCCCATCACACTACTGGCACCTGTCAATAGACTTCCATCCCTATCTTTAATCACCCTAACTTGCTGCACGTCCCTCCCATCTCTATCTCTGTCTTGCCAGCAGTGTATAGATCAGTCTCTCCCTCCTTACTGTCCAACCTAGCATACAAGGCATCATAAGCGTCTTGTTTGGCCTTTGCTACCTCTACCTTCACCTTACGCTGCATCTCCCTGTACTCCTGTCTACTCTCCTCAGTCCTCTCAGTGTCCCACTTCTTCTTAGCTAACCTCTTTCTCTGTATACACTCCTGTACCTCCTCATTCCACCACCAAGTCTCCTTATCTACTTTCCTTCCAGATGACACACCAAATACTCTCCTACCTGTCTCCCTGATCACATTAGCTGTAGTTGTCCAGTCATCTGGAAGCACCTCCCGACCACCCAGAGCCTGTCTTAACTCCTTCCTAAAAAGTCATGCAACACTCTTCCTTTTTTAGCTTCCACCATTTCGTCTTCTGCTCTGCGTCACCACCAGAGTCATCCTGCACACCACCATCCTATCTTGTTTGGCTACACTCTCACCTACCACTACTTTACAGTCACTGATCTCCTTCAGGTTACACCGTCTACACAAGATGTAGTCTAACTGAGTCTGATGTAGTCTATCTAATGATTATATCTTACCAAAAGTAAGGCAAAGTAGAAATCCATTGGGGTCTGAGAGCGGAGGTTAGAATCCTGCAGAGGATGTCACTCTTTTCATATCAAGACAAGTAATGAATATACAGATCCTTCTCAAAAAATTTGCATATTGTGATAAAGTTCATTATTTTCTGTAATGTTTTTTGATAAACATTCGACTTTCATATATTTTAGATGCATTACACACAACTGAAGTAGTTCAAGCCTTTTATTGTTTTAATATTGATGATTTCTGCAAAAAAACTAAAGAAAAAACAAAAATCCCTATCTCAAAAAAATTGCATATTTTAACCGACCAATAAAAAAGTGTTTTAATCCAAAAAAAAGTCAACTTTCAAATAATTAGTAAAAATAATTATTCAATTATTATTATTATTATTCAAAAAAAAAGAAAAAGGGGCGGCAGTGGCTCAGTGGTAGAGCAGTCGTCTTGAAGACAGGATCGCCCAGCCTCAGCCATCGGGGGTTCGAATCCCGCTCCCGCCAAAACATCCAACCGAGTGTGAGTTGACGGTGGAAGGTGTCAGCTCACCTCCTAGCCACTGCAAAGGCGCCGTCCCCCCTACAAGCTGCTCAATTTGGGGCGCGTTCCAGAAGCCGCTGCCCGTCATTCTGCCTCCTAATGTGTGTAGTTTGATGGGTACCTGTATGTACTAACTGCATACTTACAGGCCCCCTTGTGTGCTGTGTTCAGAGGGCCTGTATACTATACTAACCTGAGTGACTATGTAATTTCCCTTGCGGGATAAATAAAGTATACTTCTTCTTCTTCTAATTATGTTCAGTTATGCACTCAATACTTACGGCGTGGCATGGAGGCAATCAGCCTGTGGCACTGCTGAGGTGTTATGGAGGCCCAGGATGCTTCGATAGTGGCTTCAAGCTCATCCACAGTGTTGGGTTTGGTGTCTCTCAACTTCCCCTTCACAATATCCCACAGATTCTCTATGGGGTTCAGGTCAGGAGAGTTGGCAGGCCAATTGAGCACAGTAATACCATGGTCAGTAAACCATTTACCAGTGGTTTTTGCACGTGAGCAGGTGCCAGATTGTGCTGAAAAATGAAATCTTCATCTCCACAAAGCTTTTCAGCAGATGGAAGCATAAAGTGCTCCAAAATCTCCTGATAGCTGCATTGACCCTGCCCTTGATAAAACACACTGGACCAACACCAGCAGCTGACATGGTACCCCAGACCATCACTGTGGGTACTTGACAGTGTACTTCAGGCATTTGGGCATTTCTTTCTCCCCAGTCTTCCTCCAGACTCTGGCACCTTGATTTCCGAATGACATGCAAAATTTTCTTTCATCCGAAAAAAGTACTTTGGACCGCTGAGCAACAGTCCAGTGCTGCTTCTCTGTAGCCCAGGTCAGGCACTTCTGCCACTGTTTCTGGTTCAAAAGTGGCTTGAACTGGGGAATGCAGCACCTGTAGCCCATTTCCTGCACACGCCTGTGCACGGTTGATGTGGATGTTTCTACTCCAGACTCAGTCCACTGCTTCCGCAGGTCCCCAATGGTCTGGAATCGGCACTTCTCCACAATCTTTCTCAGGGTCCGGTCACCTCTTCTGGTTGTGCAGCGTTTTCTGTCACACTTGTTCCTTCCCACAGACTTCCCACTGAGATGCCTTGATAAAGCACTCTGGGAACAGCCTATTCGCTCAGAAGTTTTTAAAAGCCTCAGGAATCTTTTACAGGTGTTTAGAGTTAATTTGTTGATTCAGATGATTAGGTTAATAGCTTGTGTAAGGTACCTTTTCAAGATATGCTAATTTTTTGAGATGAGAATTTTGGGTTTTCATGAGCTGTATGCCAAAATCATCAGTATTAAAACAATAAAAGACCTTAAATATTTCAGTTGGTGTGCAATGAATCAAAAATATATGAAAGTTAAATTTTTATCATTACATTATGGAAAATAATAACTTTATCACAATATGTTAATTTTTTGAGTAGGACCTGCACATATCTTACCCAAGGTGGCACTAACAGCTTGTAGTGGTGGAGTGGTTAAGGTGATGGACTTGAAATCTATTGGGGTCTCCCCATGCAGGTTTGACTCCTGCCAACAACATTGCTCTTTTCATATGAAGACAAGTAATGTCACAACCTTGTTCAGTCTGCATACCTGTGTCTCCCTTGTCTCTTTCTCTCTGGGTTGCGCCTGCACAGGTTATTAAGGACCATCCTTTTGGTCACAGGCACTCTCTCAGCTGGGGCTGCTGCAGCTTCATCAGTGTGTTTCCCTTTGTTTGGTTTGTTGCACCTTACAACACACTTTACACCATGTTTCACTCAACCACACACTCCTAACATGACTGATACCCTTCCTACTTACACATGCCATCAGTAAATTACTTTTGCTCATTCGTTTGGGTTAAATAAAACTAACTTTTGACTGCTACTTCTGTTTGTGTCCTCACCTCTGTTGCCGGCCCTGAGCCAGTTGGTAACAAATGGGGGTTCATCTGGGATGTTTAGTGCTGGGACTCCAGTAAATGTATATCTTGTTAAGAGAGTGCTTCACACAGATTTTGGGTTGCTCTGGTATTTCTTGGGTTTCTAGAAACTTTGTTGTTGACTTTGGAAGTCCAGCAGCATGTTGCTCCATAGATTTTGTCCTGCAAATGTTAGACCATGTTTTCCTGAACTACCAGTAGGGTTTGAGGGCTGGTAAATTACTTGGAACCCTTATTCCTGATAGGCATAAGCAACGTGGGGCACTGGCTGTCTCTGTTGACCCTTTTTATGTTTTAGTTTGTTATTTTTGTGCAGGAAGTGGTTAGAGCATTGCTCGGAGGGCACTTCCAGGACTGTCCAGGTGATTTTCAGCGTGCTGAAAGTTAATTTGGTGGCTGGGCGTCGTGCTTAATCCATCCTGCCACAACCCTGCATGAAGTCTAGGGTTGAGTGAGTCAGCTAGCCATTGGTTAGGCAGTTAGCCGGAGGGATGGGGTTCCATATTCAAAGCAGCCATTAATCCTGTTGTGCAGTAGTAGAGCATTTTGTCTTTGCTTCTAGATCTGGCTTATCTGTGGTGTGTTGAAGTAGTTCAGTGCTGAAATACAAAAAAAAAAAAAAACACCCCAGGTGGTAAAACTGGGAAATGGCTTTGATTTAATATTTTGTTCAGTCTCCATGTGAGGATTTCCTCAACTCTTATAAAACAGATCAGCTCTTTCAAGTAGCTCGCTTTGGACTGGCTTAACGTTTGAGCAACAGAAGGACCTCTTTCTGCTACAACTCCAGCAGGAACAAAAGAATATTCTGGAGGTAGAAAAGTTGAGACAGGAGGCCCGGCTGTGGGAAAACTGAACTAGGCCATGTCCAGGCAGCACAAAATCTACAGTTGGAACGTTACAAGTTGGATCTCATAAGTGAAGGCAAGCTTCAGGCAGAGCCAAACATCAAAGAGTCCATTTCACGTGTTCCTCCCACTCCGTCATTTGATATTGCTGTCAATTTAGGACCCTGATATTTTCTTTGTGTTATTTGAGCGTTTAGCTGAAGCACGTAATTGGTCTGATACTGAGCGTGCTCTGGAGCTTCAATGTGTGCTCACTGGCAAGGCCCAGGAGGCTTTCTCAGCCTTGATACTATAGACAGTGGTAGCTATCAGTTAGTTGAAGCTGCTGTACTTACGGCATTTGAGCTGGTACCTGAAGCTTATCGTCAGCAATTCAGTCCAATCAGGAAAGAGAAGCAGTCTTAAAGTGAATTTGTTCGCAATTTAGCCACTCTCTTCAACCGCTGGTGTTTTTTCTGAGGTAGAACCCTTGGAGAATTTGCAGGAACTGATTTTGCTTCAGAAGTTTAAAAATACTCTGCCTGATCGTGTTGTTACTTACTTAAATGAGCAGAAGGTAAGCAAGGTTTCAGATGAGTTTGTCTTGACCCACCCACCCACGGCTCTCACCCTTTTGGTGAGAGCCGTGGTAGTGGCAACTCTGGTTGCAGGGAGAGCATTTTTGGGGCTTTCCCCAGCAAGGCTTTGTCAGAAGGGACAGATAAGTTTTCAACTAAAATGGATTGCAGTTTGTGGGGAAAACTGGACCCGAACTGCGTCTGTAACTATTGTTTTGGTAAGGGCCACTGGCGAAATGAGTGTCCAGTGTGGAAGAAAATGTCAAAGTTTGGTTATATTTCTTCAGAACCCTCTCGGGCTGTAGCGTCGGTACATGCACAAGAAGGGGCCGTGCCATTGCTGCTGTGCAGGCACACACAAAACTTTCTTCCTCCGAGTGGGTTTTCGAGGTTCCAGTTGTGGAGCAAGAACAGGCAAATTTTTCAGCTAATGACATTGATCCTGGTTATGCGGCATTCGTGTCAGATGGCTTTTTTTCACTGGTTGGGAGTGATAGGAAAGTACCTGTAAAGATACTGAGAGACTCGGGGGCACTGGACTCATTTATTGTGAACTCCATGTTGCCTTTCTCCCCAGAAACTGATATTGGGACCAGCATGGATGTCCGGGCAATGGGTTTGACTGTCTTTTCTGCTCCTCAGCATAAACTGACACTGCTTTCAGATCTGGTGCAAGGTGATGTGACCACGGGAGTGCGCCCTTCTTTGCCTACGAGGGAAGTACAGGTCATCTTAGGGAATGACCTGGCTGGCGATTGAGTGTTGCCTGTAATGGTGGACTCCCCAACTTCTCAGGTAGAAGTTTTTGAGTCTCCCAAAAATCCTCTTGTAGTACTACCCACCTGTGCAGTGACACATGCTATGGGTCGTGCTGATGGTAGTTCATGTCTTGATAATTCGGATAAGAAAAGAGAGCCTATGTTTCCTGTGCCTCTTTTCCCCTTGCCTGTATCTTGCAGTGACCTTGTGAAAGAGCAAATACAGGATCCCTCACTTCGGTCACTGTACAGCCAAGTTCTTCCAGTTGATGAGGCAGAAAGTGCAGCTCGTGGCTACTTTCTCCAGGACGGCCTGTTGGTGAGAAAATGGGTTCCCCAGGGGGACTGGTTTTTGGGGAATGAGATTGTGCAAGTAGTTTTGCCCTCTTCATTATGTTTAACTGTCCTTCAGATTAATCATGATGGTGTAGCTGGTCATTTAGGTGTGAGAAAAACCTATGATCAAGTTATGCGGCACTTTTACTGGCCATGTTGAAAAGAGATATTTCAGCCTTTATCAAAACCTGCCACACATGTCAGTTGACTGGAAAACCAAATCAGGCAATTAAACCTGCCCCTTTGTATCCCATTCCAGTTGCTGAACACCCCTTTGAGCATCTGATTGTTGACTGCGTTGGCCATTTGCCACGTACCAAAGCTGGTAATAACTTTTTGCTAACTGTCATTTATCAGGTCACACGTTATCCTGCTGCCTGTCCCCTGAAGAACATCACCACCAGGTCAGTTTTGAAAGCTCTGACACAGTTTATGTCTATTTTTGGAATCCCAAAGGTTGTCCAGTATGACCAGGGGTCTAATTTCTTATCAAAGATGTTTTCAGAAGTGTAATTTGATTTCGACCCCTGACCGAAAGAAGTCAGTCCAGTTGTGTCATATTAACTTGTTGAAATCCTATTTTGCTCGCTCTGTTGTACCAGGTCCTGGGCTGTTGGTTTCCTCTGTTGCTGCAGTGGCATCGGTCGTTCATTCACCCCCACCTTCTGATCAGGTGACAGAAGTTGAGGGAGAGGTGTGCATGCCAGATGATAGGATTTTTTGAGAGGACGTCTGAAAAATTCAGTATCTCTTGCCAACCTGGAGATAATGGTGAAGCATTTACCTGAAACAAAGCGAACAAAGTTGGTGAATCTGATTAAAGGTTATCCCTGTCTGTTCAGCAATACTCCATCTCGAACTCATCTCGTTGAGTATGACATTGATGTGGGAGGGACCCCACCAGAGAGCATTTTTATCGCATGTCTCCAGACAAGCGTGAGCAGTTGGAGGCAGAGGTCAACTACATGTTAGGAAACAATATTGCTGAGCCTTGTGCTCAGCAATATTGTGGTGGATCCGACTGGATCCACCTGCTGCGGTGGATCCAGTCGGTCTTCCCCATGCTTATTAGTTAAGAAGTCAGATGGGTTCAATTAGACCTTGTACTGATCTGAGGAAAGTGAATAAAGTAACAAAGCCTGACTCTTTCCCACTCCCCCATATGGAGGATTGTGTAGATCAGGTCAGCTCTGCAAAGTTTGTGAGTAAGTTTGACTTACTTAAAGATTACTAACAGGTGCCTTTGACTCCACGAGCCAGAGTTTGCAGCATTTATCACACCCAGTGGTTTGTACTCTTATACTGTGATGCCGTTCGGCTTGCGCAATGCTTCTGCCACCTTCCATTGCCTCATGAATAAGGTTGCGTCTGGTCTGGTGGGCTGCACTGTGTACTTAGATGATGTTGTGATTTACAGGGATAGTTGGGAAGATCATCTTCAGCACATCAGGGCCCTGTTTGACCATTTGGCCTGGGCATCTCTCACCATCAACTTGGCGAAATGTGAGTTTACCAAGGCGACAGTCACCTACCTGGGCAAAGTAGTTGGCTAAGGGCAGGTGCGGCCTGTAAGACCTAAGGTGTTGGCTGTTGACCAGTTTCCTGTGCCAACAACAAAGAAAGAACTGTCCTGTTACTTGGGCACGGTAGGCTACTACCGTGGGTTTTGCAAAAATTTCTCCACAGTGGTTGCTTCTCTCACATCTCTATTTAGCCCAAAGGTTAAGTTTGAGTGGTCCCCCCACTGCCAAGAAACTTTTGAATCTGTGAAGTCTCTGCTATGTTCTGCCCCTGTTTTAGCAGCTCCCCAGATGGACCAGCCTTTCTCCCTTTATGTGGATACTAGTAAGGTCGGAGCTGGGGCCGAACTCATGCAGATGAATAAAAATGGTGCCAACTGCCCAGTGAGTTTTTTTTCTAAAAAGTTTAACTCATATCAGTTAAATTATTCCATCATCGAAAAGGAAGCACTGGCACTCATTTGGGCATTGAAACATTTTGAGGTTTACGTGGGAGGTGGGGTAAGTCCCTTAGTGGTATATATAGACCATAATCCCCTAACCTTTCTCCACTCACTCGAAAAAAAAACAAATCAGCGCCTTATGCGTTGGTGTCTGTTCCTTCAGCCATTCCATTTAGACATCCGTCATATTAAGGGTACACAGAACATGGTGGCTGATGCCCTGTCTTGTGCTATGCCTGCTTAAGTTCACCTGTGTGTTTCCTCCGTGCAGTGTGTCTTCCTGTCTGTTCTGGCTCTCCACTCTCTTAAACCGCTTCCTAAGGTACCAAGGTTGCTGAGGGAGGTGTGTGGCCTCCCTTTTGTTGCGGGCCTTGAGCCGATTGGTAACAACACAGATACCTTACCAAAGTCAGCTCTTCCAGGTTGTCGTGGCCGAGTGGCTAAGGTGATGGACTTGAAATCCATTGGGGTCTGCCGGCACAGGTCAGAATCCTGCTGGAAGTAAGTCACTCTTTTCGTATCAAGACAAGTAATGAATATACATGGATGCATTACCAAAGGCAATTCTCCCAGGTTGTCGTGGCCGAGTGGTTAATACGATAGACTTGCAATACATTGGGGTCTCCAGGCGCAGGTTCATTTCCTGCTGACATCATCGCTCTTTTCATATGAAGACAAGTAATGAAAAAATATGGCTACCTTACCAAAGGCAGCTCTTCCAGGCTGTCATGGCCGAGTGGTTAAGGTGATGGACTAGAAATCCACTGAAGTCTCCCGGCGCAGGATCTAATCCTGCTGGCAATGTCACTCTTTTCAATTGAAGACAAGTCAATCAAAGTAGAAGTTCTCATATACTGTAAGTTGAAGACAGGCAATCAATGGGTGGCACGGTGTCGTGGTCAGTAGCACTGTCACTGCACAGCAAGGCCATTCCAGGTTTGAGTCCTACTCTGCAGAGTTTGATGGTTCTCCCTGTGTCTGTATGGTTACTCTCCAGGTTCTCCGTCTTCCGCCAATTAACCTTCAGGTTAACTAGCCAGTGCCAAATTGACCGTAGGAGTGGGTGTGTGTGTGCACGGTGGTCTGTGTCTCTGTATGGCCCAGAGTTCCCCCCGTCTCACACGGATACTTTACCGTGAGTAGGCTGGAGCTCCCCGCGACCTGCTGCGGTGGATACAGCGGAAGAAAATGAATGAATGAGTGAATGAATGGATGACAAGCACTGAATATAGACAAATACCTTGCAGAAGGAAATGCATCTCGGTTGTCGTGACCGAATTGTTAATGCAATGGACTAGAAATCCATTGGGGTCTCCCAGCGCAGACTCGAATTCTGCCAACAACGTCACTCTTTTCATTTGAAAACAAGAAATGAATAAACCTTACCAAAGGTAAGGCAAAGTCCTAGAAATCCATTAGGATCTGCCAGCTCAGGTTAGAATCCTGCAGAGTAAATCACTCATTTTATATCAAGACAAGTTATAAATATACACGGATACCTTACTAAAAGCATCTCTTCCAGGTTGTCGTGGCCGAGTGGTTAAGGCGATGGGCTGGGAAACCATTGGTGTCTCCCAACCCAGGTTCGAATACTGCACACATGGTAGAAGTTTTCATTGAAGACTGGCAATTAATATAAATGAGTACCTTATCAAAGTAGATGCTTCCAGGTTGTTGTGGACAATTGGTTAAAGTGATAGACTAGAAATCCACTGGGCTCTCCCAACGCAGGTTTGAATACTGCACACAGGGTACAACTTTTCATATGAAGACAAGTAATGTATATACACGGATACCTGACCAAAGGCAGTTCTACCAGGTTGAGGTGACCGAGTAATTAAGGCGATAAGACTAGAAATCCTTTGGGAACTTCCAGGGCAGTTTCAAATACTGCACACAAGGTGCAGCTTTTCATATGAAGATCAGTAATGAATACACATGGATACCTTACCAAAGACAACTCTCCCAGGTTGTCGTGGCCGAGTGGTTAAGGTGATGGACTAGAAATCCATTGGAGTCTCCCCGCGCATGTACATGTCCTGCTGACAACGTCCCTCCCTTCATATGAAGAAAAGCAATGCATATACCTTAGAAATGTAAGGCAAAGGACTAGAAATCCAAAGTGACGATTATACTGTAGATATACTTTACCAAAGGAGAACCCTCTGGATTGTGATTGCCGTGTGGTTAAGATAATGGATTAGAAATTCATTGAAGTCCTCGTACATGTTGGAATCATGCTGACAGCATCACTTATTTCATGCGAGGACAAGTAATGAATATTTGCGTACACCTTACCAAAAATGGATCTACCAGTTTGTCATGACCGAGTGGCTAAGGCGATACACTAGAAATTCAATCTCTCCGCCTAGGTTTGAATCTTGCTGATGTCACTCTTTTCATATGAAGACAAGCAATGAATATACACGCATACCTAACCAAAGGGAGCTGTCCCAGGTTGTCCTGGTTGAGTGAAATTCATTGGGCTCTCTCCACGCAGGTTCGAATACTACACACAATGCAGACGTTTTCGTATGAAGACAGGCAATTTATTTAAACGAATACCTTATCAAAGTAGAAGCATCCAGGTTGCTGTGGCCGATTGGTTAAGGTGAAGGACTAGATATGCATTTGGGTCTCCCCGCGCAGGTTTCGATCCTCTTGAAAATGTCTTTTCATATGAAGACAAGCAATGAATATTCATGAATACGTTACCAAAGGAGAAGTATCCAGGTTGTCATGGCCATCTGGGTAATGTGATGGAGTAGAAATCTACATGCAGGTTCAAATCCTGCTGACATTGTCACTCTTTTCATATGAAGACAAGCAATGAGTTGACCTTGCCAAACATTAGGCATTGGACTGAAAATCCATTGAGGTCTCCCCACGCAGGTTCGAATATTGCCCATAAGGTAGAAGTTTTTACATGAAGACAAGCAATTACGGGTGGCACGGTGGCGCAGTAGTGCTGTTGATGCACAGCAAGGCGGTTCCATGTTCGCATCCCTCTCTGTGTTGAGTTTGTAAGTTCTCCCCGTGTCTGCGTGGGTTCTCTCTGGGTATTCCGGCTTCCTCCCACTTCCAAAGACATGCGCTTCAGGTTAATTGGCCAGTACCAAATTGATCGTAGGAGTGAGTGTGTTCATGCGTGGTTGTCTGCGTCTCTGTGTGGCTCCGCAGCGCATTCACGTCGCGCCCAGAGTGTCCACCGCGCTGCCCCAAGCCAGCTGGAAAAGGCTCCAGCTTCTCGCACCCCACAACAGTTGATGAAGAGGTTAGAATACTGATGGATGGATGGTATTCAGCATCACATGCAGTTTGGTCTGGAGTCTTGTTCAAACTTTCAACTTTCACATTTTTACAGTGAAATCTTCTTGAACAGGGATGAGAATAACCCCTTAAGGTGGAATTTTCCAACAGTTTGTTGATTTTGCTGTCTGCCAGATGAATCTTAACCACAATCCAATAAACATCTGTTTTCGGCCTTTTTGTTATCAGTGATATCAGAAAGACTTCTTCTTCTTTTCCTTTCGGCTTTTCCCTTCAGGGGTTGCCACAGCGAATCAATTGCCTCCATCTAACCCTGTCCTTTGCATCCTCTTCTCTCACACCAACTACCTTCATGTCCTCTTTCACTACATCCATAAACCTCCTCTTTGGTCTTCCTCTAGGCCTCCTGCCTGGCAGTTCAAAACTCAGCATCCTTCTGCCAATATATTCGCTATCTCTCCTCTGGACATGTCCAAACCATCTCAGTCTGGCCTCTCTGACTTTATCTCCAAAACCTCTAACATGTGCTGTCCCTCTGCTGTACTCATTCCTGATACTATCCTTCCTGGTCACTCCCAAAGAGAACCTCAGCATCTTCATCTCTGCTACCTCCAGCTCTGCCTCCTGTCTTTTCCTCAGTGACACTGTCTCTAGACCGAACAACATCGCTGGTCTCACCACAGTTTTGTACACCTTTCCTTTCATTTTAGCTGAAACTCTTCTATCACACATCACACCTGACACTTTTCTCCACCCATTCCATCCTGCCTGGACACGTTTCTTCACCTCTTTTCCACACTCTCCATTGCTCTGGACTGTTGACCCTAAGTACTTAAAATCCTCCACCTTCTTGATCTCTTCTCCCTGTAACCTCACTCTTCCACTTTGGTCCCTCTCATTCACACACATATACTCTGTCTTACTGCGGCTAACCTTCATTCCTCTCCTTTCCAGGACAAACCTCCTCCTCTCTAGCTTCTCCTCCACCTCTTCCCTGCTCTCACTGAAGATCACAATGTCATCTGCAAACATCATAGTCCATGGAGATTCCTGTCTAACCTCGTCTGTCAGCCTGTCCATCACCATAGCAAACAAGAAGGGGCTCAGAGCTGATCCCTGATGCAGTCCCACCTCCACCTTGAACTCCTCTGTCACACCTACAGCACACCTCACCACTGTCTTACAGTCCTCATACATGTCCTGCACCGCTCTAACATACTTCTCTGACACTCCAGACTTCCTCATACAATACCACAGTTCCTCTCTGGGCACCCTGTCATAAGCTTTCTCCAGATCTACAAAAACACAATGCAGCTCCGTCTGGCCTTCTCTGTACTTCTCTATCAACATCCTCAAAGCAAATAATGCATCTGTAGTACTCTTTTTTGGCATGAAACCATACTGCTGCTCCCAAATGCTCACTTCTGCCCTTAGTCTAGCTTCCACTACTCTTTCCCATAACTTCATTGTATGGCTCATCAGCTTTATTCCTCTGTAGTTGCCACAACTCTGCACGTCTCCCTTGTACTTAAAAATGGGCACCAGCACACTTCTCCTCCACTCCTCAGGCATCTTCTCACTATCTAAGATCCTGTTGAACAACCCAGTCAGAAACTCTATTGCCACCTCTCCTAGACACTTCCAAACCTCTACAGGTATATCATCAGGACCGACTGCCTTTCCACTCTTCATCCTCTTCAGCGCTCTCCTCACTTCATCCTGGCTAATCTTTGCTACACCCTGGTCCACAACAGTCACCTCTTCTAGTCTTTGTTCTCTCTCATTTTCCACGTTCATCAACTCTTCAAAGTACTCTTTCCATCTTCCCATCACACTACTGGCACCTGTCAATAGGCTTCCATCCCTATCCTTAATCACCCTAACCTGCTGCACGTCCTTCCCATCTCTATCTCTCTGTCTTGCCAGCCTGTATAGATCAGTCTCTCCCTCCTTACTGTCCAACCTAGCATACAAGTCATCATAAGCTTCTTGTTTGGCCTTTGCTACCTCTACCTTCACCTTACGCTGCATCTCCCTGTACTCCTGTCTACTCTCCTCAGTCCTCTCAGTGTCCCACTTCTTCTTAGCTAACCTCTTTCTTTGTATACACTCCTGTACCTCCTCATTCCACCACCAAGTCTCCTTATCTACTTTCCTTCCAGATGACACACCAAATACTCTCCTACCTGTCTCCCTGATCACATTAGCTGTAGTTGTCCAGTCATGTGGAAGCACCTCCTGACCACCCAGAGCCTGTCTTAACTCCTTCCTAAAGGTCATGCAATACCCTTCCTTTTTTATCTTCCACCATTTCGTCCTCTGCTCTGCCTTTGCCCTCTTCATCTTCCTCACCACCAGAGTCATCCTACACACCACCATCCTATGCTGTTTGGCTACACTCTCGCCTACCACTACTTTACAGTCACTGATCTCCTTCAGGTTACATCGTCTACACAAGATGTAGTCTACCTGTGTGCTCCTACCACCACTCTTATAGGTCACCCTATGTTCCTGCCTCTTCTGGAAGAAAGTATTCACTACAGCCATTTCCATCCTTTTTGCAAAGTCAACTACCATCGGTCCTTCTGCGTTCCTCTCCTGGATACCAAACCTGCCCATCACTTCCTCATCACCTCTGTTACCTGCACCAACATGTCCATTGAAGTCTGCGCCAATGACAACTCTCGCACTTCTAGGTATGCTCTGCATCACTTCATCAAAGTCCAACCAGAATTTCTCCTTCTCCTCCAGCTCACATCCTACCTGTGGGGCATACCCACTAACAACATTGAACATCACACCTTCTATTTCTAGCTTCAGACTCATCACTCTATCTGACACTCTTTTTACCTCCAGGACATTCCCAACAAACTCCTCCTTCAAGATAACTCCTACTCCATTTCTCTTCCCATCTACACCATGATAGAACAACTTGAACCCTGCTCCTAAACTTCTAGCCTTGCTACCTTTCCACCTGGTCTCCTGGACACACAGTATGTCTACCTTCCTCCTCTGCATCATGTCGACCAACTCTCTATCTTTTCCTGTCATAGTTCCAACATTCAATGTCCCTACTCTCAGTCCTATACTCTTGGCGTTCCTCTTCTCTCTCTTCGTGCGAACACACTTTCCTCCTCTCCTTCTTCGACCAACAGTAGTCCAATATCCACCGGCGCCCTGTGGGTCAACAGCGCCGATGGCGGTCGTTGTTAACCCGGGCCTCGACCGATCCGGTATGGAAGTCATAAGTTTGATTCGCATCTTTGATTTGGCAAAAGTTTTACGCCGGATGCCCTTCCTGACGCAACCCTCTGTATTTATCCGGGCTTGGGACCGGCACAATAAGACACTGGCTTGTGCCCTCTTGCGGCTACATTAGAAATTACATTCTGTAATGTAATTACATTACATTCAATTACATTACATTACATAATTACATTAAATTACACTACATTACATTATATTAGAAATTACATTCCATTCATACTGACATCAGAAAGACATGTCTTGTTATATTTAAAGGTCTGATATTATGGTTTTTTTTAATTCATGTCATTCAACTGCCAGATTTCCAACTACAATGTATTTAATAATAATAATAATAATAAAACCTTTATTGTCCCACAGTGGGGAAATTTGAAATGTCTTGCCCCAAAGTGATCCGTGTCCCTCAATATCTTTGATTGAATATTGATCAAATCACTTCCGCCTCGAAACACTGCATTAATGGGGCGTGGCTCTGACCTCCCTCTATCTCCACTCCCTCCCCCCTCTGAGCGCCCTCTATCAACACAGTCCTCCGCCTTCGGGTTCACGTGCACTTACATGTTTGCATGCGCCACATGAACAAGCATGCGCTACTGATTGGTCTGCAACTTTTTTAACTTTCAGTAAGTTTGTTACACGTATTTCACTCTAATTTTTCTCTTGTTTGTCTCTCTTGTTCATAATTGTTGATTTCTCTGTGCTAAGCGTGGAGCTGTTTTCTCAGTCAGCCGAACGTGACTCGGTGGCTCATTGTGTAAACAGGAGATGGCTGATCCCATTGAGACCACCGGTAAACATCGCAAAGAATTTAAAACACAGTGTTTTCAAATGGGATAAAAATCAGTGGAGACGACAACAGATGTTTGACAGGACGTTATTAACGCTGTTTCCCGACAATCATCATGAACAGTGAGAAATCATTGGGAGCGCGACTAACGCAGTCTAAATGAAACATGGGAAAGGTAAGACTTGAGTACTGTATATTGAACTGGCTGTTGGGCGCTGTAAAGTTGGACGAACGGCTAGGCTTTCAAAAACAGTCCAGAGTTGACTTTTAGGATTTTTTATTTTCCTCTTTCCCAGAACCGGTGCAGTATGTACTGTACAAGTGATGAAAAAAAAAAAAAATTTCCAGCAAAAATAAAGTTGGCCAATAACAAAACAGAAAACGAAGAAAAGAGAATCAAGGCTAAACTCGGGAAAACAAAGAAAAACTGCACGAAAGGCTATGCCCTCCTATGGGCCCTGGCAGCTATCAAACATGGGCGCACTAGAGCTGTCGCCCGCTCAACCATACTGGCATAACTCAAGTGCCTGGCATCCAGCTCCCTTTTATAGGTGAGAGGAGCCTACCAACTACTGATCCAATTACCAACAGCTCATCTACAAGCTCACATTTAAACCACATATAATGAAAAGACCCACAACAAATAGGGTACCCTCATAAACACTACCTCGGGCATGACTTCATATCAATATGGCATGTACATTGCATAGAAATCAGTTTAGCATTGTTACATGTCAAAACCCCCTCCTCCTATACAGTACTTGGCACATTCTGGCGGGAACCCCTCTATATAAGCTAGATGGTTTGCCCGCCCACCAGAACTGCCAGTAATGCAGAGATACAGGTGACAAACAAACAAATAAACTGAATGTTTTACCCCTCTTTCAAGTCTAAGCATCATTTTCTGAATTTGTAACTTTGCACCAAAGAACTTGAATGCATTCAAACATTAGCATGATACTGCGTGGACATGTTATACTGTATATTGAAATGTTTGCTTCACTACACACAGCCAAACACAATGCACCCAAACCGGCCGGTGGTGTTAATTAGAATTGGGCCCAATTGTATAGCGTGTGTGTGTGCGTACATTGTCCTTAATCACTCTTATGTAAAGGGCACAGTCTGCCCCGTGACAGGCGCCGTCCCTATTTTCCCTACAGTGAGGAAAATGCAGGGGTATTACATCCTGTAATGGATACAGAGTCAGAGAGAGAGAGACAGAGAGAGTGTGAGAACATATCCACCCTTTGTCTCTCACAAGACTGGTAATGAGTGATAAATTCACCTCTTGATTTCTGTCTGGATTATTTCACATGCAGGCTTTATGCCAGTTGAACGTAACCCTTGTCTGGTAACACTGAATATCTGTTAGGCTGTAAATAAAGGCAGAGGGTGTTTGTTTATGAGCTGTGTGGATACACGCAGCTGGTAAATTTTTCCGACCGAGCAGTGGAGGCAACGGCCAGGGTGCATGCTGCTAGCAAGGAGGCCATGGCTCTGATGCTGAGTGATGCCATAGCCAGGATGAGTGACTGGCAAGAAGATGCCAATGCTCGGTTTAAGGATGACATCACCCAAAAGCTGGAGAGATTGGGAAAACGTATGGGAGCGACGGCCAGAAACCGTGATGCTGACACCAGTGACTAGGAGTGTGGGAAGGCGCAGAATTCAACATCATCTCAGCCACACAAAAACACAAAACAAGAAATTCAATCGGCACTGAAAACGCAAAATTGCCCAGAAACATCACTCACAAGGGACAACAAAAAGAACATTAACATAATTTGGACTCTTCTCAAGAATTGATAAAGACGTGTGCAAAGATGCAAGCCTATTGGACTGCATGGACAATTTAAATAAAAAAAATTAAAAAACAAACAAACAATGCACCAAAGTAAAATAATTGAAATATGACATACATTGTATGAATTTTGTTGACAATGTGTTGCAATGAGAGAGATGTTGTTAATTTAGGGGACGGGAACTTTACAAGGCAATGGCTTCTTCCAGTCAACCCTTTTTTTTTTCTTTTCGGATGCTGTTGTTGATGTTCAAACACTGATGAAGGTGAAGTCTGCTGTAATAACATGTCTGGAAAGAAAAAAATAAACTGAATGAATAAATAAATTTATTCCCGCCTATGACATCACAAAAATCGCTCAAGTAAATCCGATCTTTTTGATTCTGTCCAGCCATGAAGCCCTAAATTTACAAATATTTATTGATGCAGGAAGCGTTTGTTTACCAGATTCTAGGAGTTGGTCGGGAGGACCACTATGTTTCTGTAGAGACTTGAAAAAAATGTGTTTTTCATAATAGGACCCTTTTAAACCCTCCAGTTACAAGGTGAGTGGTCTGACTTCTGGGTTCCAGGTGGACATTATAAGAAGGGTAGTACAAGGTGAAGTGGGTAAAGGTTGAGGATGAAGTAATGGTTGTTGAAAGTCCCATATTGGATTTAAAAACCCATAATTCTTTGACATCACTGTGATAATAAATCATCAAAAACTTGGTTAATATATTTTTTCCAGTGAAATATTTATTCCAAAAATGGTTTGTTTCTGCTTTTTGAATATCTCCACTCCATACTTTCTCTGCACAAACCAACCCACTAGACCTGAAACACTTAACGGGTCATTGTACTTCAACACCACTAGTCCTTATCCTGCATATTCAATTGAGAT
Organism: Antennarius maculatus; assembly: GCA_013358685.1. NCBI lineage: Eukaryota > Metazoa > Chordata > Actinopteri > Lophiiformes > Antennariidae > Antennarius > Antennarius maculatus. The sequence goes on along the minus strand of CM023611.1, from coordinate 23,981,505 downwards.
GTATTGACCACACCTTTCTCAAAACATTCCTTGAGAGAAATTCTTTAAGTATAGTGGTGCAGTGCGCCCTCGCGCATTTGTGCATTAAAGCTGGCAACTTCACCTCATTGTGAATTTTTGGTAGGCAGTCACATGATATGCACCTTCTATTGGCTGACGGCATCCGGAAGTGCGCTCTGTTCCATGGGTTTCGGACTTACGTAAGACACAAAAGTGCTTTAACCAGTTTATCAGAGTGTGGGAAAAGGTAATACAGATAACGTCAGTATGGGGAGTGTTATAAACGTTTAACTTACCATAAATAATAAGATAAATAGTTTGTCGCTCTATCGCGGAATTCATTAATCACGTGTGGTTCCTCGAACCCATTAACTGCAAAGAACGAGGGTGCACTGTATTTTTAAAGCTAACACAACAGAACCAGAAGCCCTGCAGTTTTCATAGTGAAAACAGGCAGCTGAAGACTCTCCTAGCAAGTGGGCTCTTAAAACTCTGGTATTTCAAGAAACAGGCACTCAAACAATGACAGAAAATGACAGAAGAGAAGGACAACATGGCTTCTGAAGATTGAATCTGGTTTAGCAAGACTGATCTTGTTCAAGCTAATCATATTTGTTTGGGCTGTAAAAAAAAAAAAAGATATATATAGTTATATAGTTATATTAGCATATAAACAAGGGAGACGTGCAGAGTTGTGGCAACTACAGAGGAATAAAGCTGATGAGCCATACAATGAAGTTATGGGAAAGAGTAGTGGAAGCTAGACTAAGGGCAGAATTGAACATTTGTGAGCAGCAGTATGGTTTCATGCCAAAAAGAGTACTACAGATGCAGTATTTGCTTTGAGGATGTTGATAGAGAAGTACAGAGAAGGCCAGACGGAGCTGCATTGTGTTTTTGTAGATCTGGAGAAAGCTTATGACAGGGTGCCCAGAGAGGAACTTTGGTATTGTATAAGGAAGTCTGGAGTGGCAGAGAAGTATGTTAGAGCGGTGCAGGACATGTATGAGGACTGTAAGACAGTGGTGAGGTGGACTGTAGGTGTGACAGATGAGTTCAAGGTGGAGGTGGGACTGCATCAGGGATCAGCTCTGAGCCCCTTCTTGTTTGCTATGGTGATGGACAGGCTGACAGACGAGGTTAGACAGGAATCTCCATGGACTATGATGTTTGCAGATGACATTGTGATCTGCAGTGAGAGCAGGGAAGAGGTGGAGGAGAAGCTAGAGAGGTGGAGGTTTGTCCTGGAAAGGAGAGGAATGAAGGTTAGCCGCAGTAAGACAGAGTACATGTGTGTGAATGAGAGGGACCAAAGTGGAAGAGTGAGGCTACAGGGAGAAGAGATCAAGAAGGTGGAGGATTTTAAGTACTTAGGGTCAACAGTCCAGAGCAATGGAGAGTGTGGAAAAGAGGTGAAGAAGCGTGTACAGGCAGGATGGAATGGGTGGAGAAAAGTGTCAGGTGTGATGTGTGATAGAAGAGTTTCAGCTAAAATGAAAGGAAAGGTGTACAAAACTGGTGAGACCAGCGATGTTGTTTGGTCTAGAGACAGTGTCACTGAGGAAAAGACAGGAGGCAGAGCTGGAGGCAGCAGAGATGAAGATGCTGAGGTTCTCTTTGGGAGTGACCAGGATGGATAGGATCAGGAATGAGTACATCAGAGGGAAAGCACATGTTAGAGGTTTTGGAGGTAAAGTCAGAGAGGCCAGACTGAGATGGTTTGGACATGTCCAGAGGAGAGATAGTGAATATATTGGTAGAAGGATGCTGAGTTTTGAACTGCCAGGCAGGAGGCCTAGAGGAAGACCAAAGAGGAGGTTTATGGATGTAGTGAAAGAGGACATGAAGGTAGTTGGTGTGAGAGAAGAGGATGCAAAGGACAGGGTTAGATGGAGGCAATTGATTCGCTGTGGCAACCCCTGAAGGGAAAAGCCGAAAGGAAAACAAGAATTAGCATATGGAATACCTCCATTATACTCCATTATACTGTATATACTGTATATACATTCAGTAATGTAGCCGCAAGAGGGCACAAGCCAGTGTCTTATTGTGCCGGTCCCAAGCCCGGATAAATACAGAGGGTTGCGTCAGGAAGGGCATCCGGCGTAAAACTTTTGCCAAATCAAAGATGCGAATCAAACTTATGACTTCCATACCGGATCGGTCGAGGCCCGGGTTAACAACGACCGCCATCGGCGCTGTTGACCCACAGGGCGCCGGTGGATATTGGACTACTGTTGGTCGAAGAAGGAGAGGAGGAAAGTGTGTTCGCACGAAGAGAGAGAAGAGGAACGCCAAGAGTATAGGACTGAGAGTAGGGACATTGAATGTTGGAACTATGACAGGAAAAGGTAGAGAGTTGGTCGACATGATGCAGAGGAGGAAGGTAGACATACTGTGTGTCCAGGAGACCAGGTGGAAAGGTAGCAAGGCTAGAAGTTTAGGAGCAGGGTTCAAGTTGTTCTATCATGGTGTAGATGGGAAGAGAAATGGAGTAGGAGTTATCTTGAAGGAGGAGTTTGTTGGGAATGTCCTGGAGGTAAAAAGAGTGTCAGATAGAGTGATGAGTCTGAAGCTAGAAATAGAAGGTGTGATGTTCAATGTTGTTAGTGGGTATGCCCCACAGGTAGGATGTGAGCTGGAGGAGAAGGAGAAATTCTGGTTGGACTTTGATGAAGTGATGCAGAGCATACCTAGAAGTGCGAGAGTTGTCATTGGCGCAGACTTCAATGGACATGTTGGTGCAGGTAACAGAGGTGATGAGGAAGTGATGGGCAGGTTTGGTATCCAGGAGAGGAACGCAGAAGGACCGATGGTAGTTGACTTTGCAAAAAGGATGGAAATGGCTGTAGTGAATACTTTCTTCCAGAAGAGGCAGGAACATAGGGTGACCTATAAGAGTGGTGGTAGGAGCACACAGGTAGACTACATCTTGTGTAGACGATGTAACCTGAAGGAGATCAGTGACTGTAAAGTAGTGGTAGGCGAGAGTGTAGCCAAACAGCATAGGATGGTGGTGTGTAGGATGACTCTGGTGGTGAGGAAGATGAAGAGGGCAAAGGCAGAGCAGAGGACGAAATGGTGGAAGATAAAAAAGGAAGGGTATTGCATGACCTTTAGGAAGGAGTTAAGACAGGCTCTGGGTGGTCAGGAGGTGCTTCCACATGACTGGACAACTACAGCTAATGTGATCAGGGAGACAGGTAGGAGAGTATTTGGTGTGTCATCTGGAAGGAAAGTAGATAAGGAGACTTGGTGGTGGAATGAGGAGGTACAGGAGTGTATACAAAGAAAGAGGTTAGCTAAGAAGAAGTGGGACACTGAGAGGACTGAGGAGAGTAGACAGGAGTACAGGGAGATGCAGCGTAAGGTGAAGGTAGAGGTAGCAAAGGCCAAACAAGAAGCTTATGATGACTTGTATGCTAGGTTGGACAGTAAGGAGGGAGAGACTGATCTATACAGGCTGGCAAGACAGAGAGATAGAGATGGGAAGGACGTGCAGCAGGTTAGGGTGATTAAGGATAGGGATGGAAGCCTATTGACAGGTGCCAGTAGTGTGATGGGAAGATGGAAAGAGTACTTTGAAGAGTTGATGAACGTGGAAAATGAGAGAGAACAAAGACTAGAAGAGGTGACTGTTGTGGACCAGGATGTAGCAAAGATTAGCCAGGATGAAGTGAGGAGAGCACTGAAGAGGATGAAGAGTGGAAAGGCAGTCGGTCCTGATGATATACCTGTAGAGGTTTGGAAGTGTCTAGGAGAGGTGGCAATAGAGTTTCTGACTGGGTTGTTCAACAGGATCTTAGATAGTGAGAAGATGCCTGAGGAGTGGAGGAGAAGTGTGCTGGTGCCCATTTTTAAGAACAAGGGAGACGTGCAGAGTTGTGGCAACTACAGAGGAATAAAGCTGATGAGCCATACAATGAAGTTATGGGAAAGAGTAGTGGAAGCTAGACTAAGGGCAGAAGTGAGCATTTGTGAGCAGCAGTATGGTTTCATGCCAAAAAAGAGTACTACAGATGCATTATTTGCTTTGAGGATGTTGATAGAGAAGTACAGAGAAGGCCAGACGGAGCTGCATTGTGTTTTTGTAGATCTGGAGAAAGCTTATGACAGGGTGCCCAGAGAGGAACTGTGGTATTGTATGAGGAAGTCTGGAGTGTCAGAGAAGTATGTTAGAGCGGTGCAGGACATGTATGAGGACTGTAAGACAGTGGTGAGGTGTGCTGTAGGTGTGACAGAGGAGTTCAAGGTGGAGGTGGGACTGCATCAGGGATCAGCTCTGAGCCCCTTCTTGTTTGCTATGGTGATGGACAGGCTGACAGACGAGGTTAGACAGGAATCTCCATGGACTATGATGTTTGCAGATGACATTGTGATCTGCAGTGAGAGCAGGGAAGAGGTGGAGGAGAAGCTAGAGAGGAGGAGGTTTGTCCTGGAAAGGAGAGGAATGAAGGTTAGCCGCAGTAAGACAGAGTACATGTGTGTGAATGAGAGGGACCAAAGTGGAAGAGTGAGGTTACAGGGAGAAGAGATCAAGAAGGTGGAGGATTTTAAGTACTTAGGGTCAACAGTCCAGAGCAATGGAGAGTGTGGAAAAGAGGTGAAGAAACGTGTCCAGGCAGGATGGAATGGGTGGAGAAAAGTGTCAGGTGTGATGTGTGATAGAAGAGTTTCAGCTAAAATGAAAGGAAAGGTGTACAAAACTGTGGTGAGACCAGCGATGTTGTTCGGTCTAGAGACAGTGTCACTGAGGAAAAGACAGGAGGCAGAGCTGGAGGTAGCAGAGATGAAGATGCTGAGGTTCTCTTTGGGAGTGACCAGGAAGGATAGTATCAGGAATGAGTACAGCAGAGGGACAGCACATGTTAGAGGTTTTGGAGATAAAGTCAGAGAGGCCAGACTGAGATGGTTTGGACATGTCCAGAGGAGAGATAGCGAATATATTGGCAGAAGGATGCTGAGTTTTGAACTGCCAGGCAGGAGGCCTAGAGGAAGACCAAAGAGGAGGTTTATGGATGTAGTGAAAGAGGACATGAAGGTAGTTGGTGTGAGAGAAGAGGATGCAAAGGACAGGGTTAGATGGAGGCAATTGATTCGCTGTGGCGAATCGGCTTTTCCCTTCAGGGAAGGGAAAAGCGGAAAGGAAAAGAAGAAGAAGAAGACTGTATATACATTCAATGTTTTCATTTGCCTGCATCCTTGCGTCTTTGACGCACATTTTTTGACATGGACGCACAATCATCAGACAACGCAAGCTTTAAATACCAACAAAAAAAATCAATGCTACTTTTTTCCACGATATAATATTTGGAAAAAATGCACTTCCATTCAACAAAAATATTCACAATTTATCCATTTTTCCACTGAAATTTCGGAACCCGGAAATCGCCATTGTGTTTTGATCTGGCGCGAGTTTCTTGCCACGAGAGTCATCTGCTTGATTCAGCCTTATTAAAATCGACCAGGGGCGGTACGGTGGCGCAATGGGTAGCGCTGTTGCCACATAGCAAGGCGGTTCCGGGTTTATGTCCCACTCTGTGTGGAGTTTGCATGTTCTCCTGTCTAACTTTATCAAGAATTTATCAAGAGAGATCTATTGTCTAATTTGATGTTGATATTTTTCCAATGTCATTCTAAGGATATCCATCCATCCATCTTCATCTGCTCATTCATAGTCGAGTCACATGGACTCTAAGGATATGAATCTTTAGAAATCTTACTTGCATTTTTAACATAATGCTATTACGCTCCTTGTTGTGAGTCAAATAAATTAAAGGAATTGACAAATTATTTCAACACGTACCAGCTAATCAGCAATCACAAAGATATTAATGTTTAGGGACGTTGCGTTGATTTTCAAGGTAAACCAATATATTTGCTGACCTACCAGCTGCCATAAAATAGTTGCTAAGAATTAGCACTCAACCACTAACTAGCAAACATGGCTCTGACAAAATGAGACACATAATGTGGACTGTCATTCTGAAATATCAGCACACATCATGGACATGTATATTTATAATGATGGTGAAACACACTGCATTTAATCAAGCTAACAGTACAAAGCAGTGTCAAGAATCTCAGTAAAGAGGACTAAACCTTTACATTTGGACTGTTGTTCATTTCTCACATCATTCTGTCAGACCTGTTGCACATAGTCATCATTCCTGAGTGGCATCATGCTGTTATGATCTGAGGCTGTAAAATGAGACCAAGTGTTCTCATCGTTTTAAAAATGCCTCTTTCCATTCCTCTACTTCATCTGTGCTGTTTTTGTGTCGACATTTCTCCTTCCATCGTGACTCAACCTTCAAACATTCATCAACTTCATCATTCATCCGCTTCAGTCATCATCCACCAATGGAGTTCAAAGCAAGTTACATGTGTGCAAGAAATGAGTCAATCTCAAGTCTCAAGCAAGTTCCAAGTCACTGTGGCAAAAAAATCAAGTTACAAATAAACAGATTCATTCAAATCAAATCATAGCATCAAGCAACTCGAGCTCAAGTAAAGCAAGTTACCGGTCACATCACATTCTGATAACCTATGGCAGTTTGTACATTTAAAACATCTAGAAATCAGTGGTATTAAAAGTCAAGTTTATTTTCAACATTTCCCAAAAAGAATCTGTTCTGTTGGTCCGTCTGTCAAAGATGCTTCTCGTGTGATTCTCAGTGTTTCCTCCCTGATCTGTTTGACTACAGAATACACCAGCAAATGATTGTTCTGCTCTCTGCTCACAGAAGTTCTTCTGTCTACACCATTAAAGACCAAGCAGAAATTAAATCAAACAGAATTGTACCTATCAACAGGATAAAGATCTACCTCTACCTCTGTACTGATCCAGTGAGGTGTTTGTGAGCATTCTGTCTCATTGTGCTTCTGTCCAGAGCCGTTTAAAATTGCTGCTGTGCTGGCATCAGATTCAGAAGGAGCACATGTTTCCGAAATTCAATGACGTACAGTATATGAGCTAAACATATTAAAGTCTACTGTTGTTCTGGTTTTCATTGAAAAATAAGGTAAAAGGATTAGCAAATGTCATTTTGTGTTTTAGTTCAGGTTTACAGAGTCCAAACTGTTTGGGGGTCAAAAGTTGTACAATATATATCGACAATGTAAACTCACTTCACTATTAAAATGCATCAATGTAAAATTTACAATAATTCCTAAGTAGTTATACTTCTTTTTTTACAATAGTCATTTGATATTAAAATTAATTAGATAAATATATGGTTAATTATTTTATATAAAGGGTTTCCAGCGGGGTCCCAACATAAAGTAAATAATATATTTTCATTATAATCCCAAAAGAAAAAAGATGATGTAATGTTCATGTCTAATATTTGACTGTGACCATGACAGAAGTGAATGTCACTTAACTGGTGAAAGCACAGAGTTGCAGTTCAACAGGATGAAATGAAGAATGTTTTCAGCTTATGAATGAGGTCATGTTTTGTTTCTCAGCGCTGGAATGTAACCATGTTTGTTTGCAGTGCTTAAGGGCAACATCAAAAATGTTTTAAACCAAAGAATGGAAATTCACCGTGATGTCCCTGAAGTCTGAATTCATGTTCCATACAAACCTACTGCACAGTAAAACAATCAGGTAGCATTTCCTTGAATAGCTGAGGAAGACGAGGATGAAGGAAGGGTTTATTTATTGCCACGTAACATCCAAAAAATGTTCAAAGATAGAGAAGGGCATTGTAACTTCAGAAGAGAGTTCAACTTAAAAGTATGGCCAGTTAATACGACATTGAAAAGCATGTGTACTATGTACATGGAGTAAAACTGTAGAACAGACTGAATGTGGAGGTTCAACTCAGTCCAAACATGAACTATTTCAAGAGGACATACGAAAAGATTGTATTTGGAACATATTTGATTGAGGAAGGTCTGTTGTTGCAGTCAAAAATAACAGTTAAAAGAAGTTTTCAGTTAAAGGTCAACTCTTTGGCTTTAATGATTTTATTCCTTGTTTGATTGCTTTTTTGGTTTTATTTTATTTTTTCCTTCTGTTTTCTTACTGTGTTTTGTTTTTTATTTAATCTTTCTATGATTATGCAGTAGAAATGCTTTGATTCACTTCTGTAAAAATTATCAGCAAGTATTTTACTAGGAGTATTTTTTGAGTATTTTTGAGAAGAAAAAAAAGGGTGTAGGAGTTTAACAGGGGCGGCAGTGGGTCAGTGGTAGACCAATGTTCTAAGATTGGCGGTTCGATTCCCGCTCCCGTCCAAAAACACCTAGAGTGTGAGCTGACAGTGGGAGGTGTCAGCTCACCCCTGGAGCACTGCCGAGGCGCCCTTGAGCAAGGCGCCATTCCTCTTTAAAGTTGCTCATTTGGGCGCTCCACAAAGGGGCTGCCTGCCACTCTACCTCCCATTGCATGCTTACAGGCCCCCCTGTGTGTGGTTGTGTGTATTACAGGGGCCTGTACACACTAATATGCATGCGTGAGAATGATTGATGACTAACATACTAGAGTGTGGGTTCTTAATTTCCCTTCGGGGATCACAACATATAAAATAAAATTTTTTTTTTAAAGTTTACAAGTCTTCCTACTCCTTTTCGGACAGCGATCATACCTTTCCGGTGTATTTATTATAGTTTATTGTTATTTATGTTGTTTGAAATAAACTCATTCATTCATTGATTAATGTAAGTGTATGTGTTAGGATCTCTACATTCTTCTTCAGAAGTGGTGCAACTTCTTAGCTTTAAATCTAAGAAGAATATTGTCAGATCGAGTACAGCTGAAGCTGCAGCACCGGATCTGTTGCATCGAATGCAACATTTTAAGATATAGTTGATCTCATCATGCAAGGTTGTGCACCTACAACATGGTGCACATGAGTTGTTAGTTCGAGGCAGCAGTCAGCATGGAATCTGGATCCCCTTTTGGACCCTCATATTGTTGCAATTTCTTATTTCTAATTATGTCATCACATTTTTATACAAAAACTGCTTTAAACTTACAGAATGTGACTCATTCACAGATTAAACTAACTAATGCTACAGTACTGCTTAACTCCACCTTGTCCTACAGGACGAGTCAAATAATTCCTCAGCAAAATTCATATGAAATTTTATGCAGTATGTATAACATTCACATGAACAATTTTCAATTTTAAAGGCCTAAAGTAAGATAAATGCAGTATTTGTTGTTAATGCTGTATTGAGGGCTTAGATGCTGTTACTGAAGTAAGAATTTACATTCTTCCTCCATCACAATAGGATTGCAACTATTTTTAAAATATGTTCTCAAGGTTTTCCAAACCACTGCATACAAACAGGAGTTTTTATTACTGTATTGTTATGCTGTCTTAACAAGTGCTCTTGAACGCTAATTTTAGCTTTAGCAAAGGTTAGGCGCCATAGTAGAGGTTTAGGTATTAGATATTAAATGCGTTTAATTTTTTTAATTAAAAAAATGAATTAAATGCTCGTCGACAAAAAAAAATTTGTAGTTCATTGTAGTTTTAATAACTGTGCGGCAGCGTGTTAACCATCATGCACCTGGCGCCCGCCGACGAGCACCTTACGTTTGTCTCGCGCGGATAAACTCACGCATACGTCTCGTGAACGCGCCATGGCGGTGACAGTCGCCATTTTATTTTGAAAATCAAACTGAACTGGAGGCACAGCGACCCTTCCATTTCGTCAAGTTTGTTGAGAGAAACAAGACGGGATGAAAATCTGAATTACTTCCTTGGGAGCACGGTGAGATTAAAATTACGTTTTGTAAACACCCATCGAAAGTGTGTTGAAGACACAGCAGCGATATTAAAGGAGGAATCCCTGTTAGCCACCACAGATGGGAACGTCTATTTGCTGGAAAGCCGCTTTCACATTGGTTACATCATGAAAGTAATAATTCTTTGATATAACAACTTGTATCCTATACCATAAGTTAATTTTTACAACAAAATTGCTCACGATATCTCTGGTGATTACACTGACAATTCCCAGATGTAACGTTTAGTCGTCATTACAAGATAGTTGGCTGCTGCAGCTAGCTTTGACATTAGCAAACCCATAGACTAGTCGGAGCCCGTCCACCTAGCTAATGTTAAGGTAATGCTAGAGTAAGTGACACGCTCGGTTAAAATCTAACTACAGTATTCGCTGCCATCAAGTTCCTTGCCAGGACATAAGCAAAAATTTAAAAGCCGTAGAATTTTGTTAAACCGGTTGGTTTAAATTATTCTTGAAAGCTGGCTAACAAAAAGCAGTTATCGATTGGTTATGCCGAATCATACACACGAGCTGGAAACGGGTTCGTGTTGCTAACAGCTTGACGTCAATGCTAATTGTTAGCATTATTCCGTACCCTGCAGGGAGTTGGTGATAAACACAAAGGTTGATGTAGATAGTCGCACATGCGGGTGTTGTAGATGTGTATAGCGTTAAAGGACAAAGGTGACTTGGTAAGCAGTAGTGGATATCAATGGTGGCTAATTTTTTGACTACGTAAAGTAATTTTTTGGTAAACACTTGGCTAATGTTGACTCAGAGTTCTCCTTCGCAAGTGTTTACCAGCGTCCTGTTGATGTTAGCTGACGTAGCTTCATCACCCCACTTGCCCCCAGAGTATTGTCCGCTTGTTCATTTAAATCTGTTGACCACTAATTATTCCTTTTATATGTTATTATGACTCCTAACATTGAGTAGCTTGTGTCTAGCTAGCGTGCCGCTGTCAGGCTTTGCTAACGTTAACTTACTTTAGCATTCGCTTTGTTTGAGTGATTTCAATTACCGAAATTAGTCATTAGGAATTCGCGTTGAGTTGCTTTTACTGTTACTCATATTTGCATAAGCTGATAACGATGCGGTACCTAAACGCTGAAGGTGGTTACTTTTATGAGCAGCTAGCAAGATTTGTGCTCAATAGTATTGGATAGTCGAGGCCTAGTGCAAGCAGCTGGAACGGCAAGTTTCTGTAACCCCATAGTTTCTCTGACCAGATAGTGTCCTAAACTACGTGGAATGAGTCCGTATTGACGACCTGGCGTTTAAATTCTAAGGCATTAGATTCTAGACGATAGTATTTAACTTCATCACAGGGTCAGTTTGGTGCGTAGGCCTCAAAGCCTGTCACACATTTGTCGTTGTGGAGAAATACTGAATATTGTCCATTTGAAAGTCACAAATTTTTCTGTTTTTTTTTTTTTTTTTTTTTTTTTTTTTTTTCAATTTTTGTCTTTTGTCATTCCAGATGCTGAAATTGATTTTAAACTGAAGGACTCTGCTTAGCACCTGGGACCACTGATCAGAACACTAATTTGGAAGCCAAACTCTTTCACACCTTTTGGGGGGGGGGAGCAGAAGTAACCTATCACTGAAGTGACTAAAGGGGAATAATGGTGATTTTGCGCCGTGCTCGGCCGCCTGCTTCCGCCCCAACCAGCAATGAATCTTGACTCGCTTTCGCTGGCTTTGTCTCAAATCAGCTATCTGGTGGACAATTTAACAAAAAAAAATTACAGAGCCAGCCAGCAAGAAATACAGCATGTAAGTTTTTGCACAAATATCAAGTGCATTGTTTACATTCAAAGGATTGTAAAAATTACTCGTGTCCAAGTACGAAACGGATGTTTTCCTTGTGTTTCGCAGATTGTAAATCGTCACGGTCCTGAAGCAGACAGACATCTTTTACGCTGTCTCTTCTCCCATGTGGATTTCAGTGGCGATGGTAAAAGCAGTGGCAAGGACTTTCATCAGGTAATTTTTGAAAGGAAGCTCCTAGAGTTTTTTTTACTTTTAGGGATTTCTTGCGCTTTGAGTTTGATTAACTTGTGTTCAAGCCTGTGGAAATGAGCAGTGCTTCATGAAAATAATCTTTTACATGTAAAGTTCAGTAACGCTCGTCCTGACAGTCCCATCATTTTTTTTAACTGCATACTTTTTATGGAACAGTATCACACAGGTCTACCTAATGTCAAAGTAGATACGTACATATTTGCAGCAGTAAAGCACAACCTTCTCCTTTAAGGTAATCCATTCTGGTGATGAGAAGTCACCAAGCCTAGTGTTGGGGACCCGTGTTTTTAGCAGTCTTAACCACTGCATAAAGTAAAACACTTATGGAGATAACATCATGAATCTGCAATTTCAAGGAAAAAGAACTGATTAAAGTTCTCTTTTTTAAATCTTAAATGGTGACTTCAAAAAATGACAAATTTGTGCTTGTGGAATATTAAGATTGTCAAAACTTTGTTTTTTTGTTGTTGAAGTAATTACAGCACTGGAGCAATGCATAACAGCTTCATGTGGCCAAAATAGATAAGGTCTTAGAGGCTGAAGAGCTTGGGCGTCCAAAGGAAAAGAAAGAATAGGGCTGGCATCAGAGAAGCCAGTTGAGGTGGTTCAGGCTTGGTTCAGGACATCCCCACACGCCTCGTTTTGAGGTTTTCTGGGTACGTCCAACTGAGAGGAGGTCTCAGGGTAAACCCAAAACTGGCTGGAGGGATGATATTGATCTCAGTTAGCACAGGACTGCGTTGGATTCTCCTGGGTGATCTCAAAAAGTGTTTCTTGGGAGAGGAATCATGTCACAAACCCCGCTGATCCTGAGGGCACCATTACCTGTTTTATATCTTATCTGACCACCTGTAGTTATGCTGAAGAGAAATAATAATCACCATGGTTTTTTTTTTTAAAAAGTCTGCTGTTACACTTGTTTTTGTCCTATGTGTATTCCAATTCAACAGTTACCCCTTAATTTTCATTTCATTGAGTCTTCAGATTATTATAAAAATGGTGGTGGCTGGTACGAGCACCATTCTAAAGAAACAACACTGAAACCTCAATGTTCTCTAAGAATCTGAATTTTTAACAGCAATTTAAAAACCAACGACTGGCCCAGTGTTTGTAGATATTAGAAATTGTGGTGATAATTTGGATATGTAGAACAATGTTTCTTTCGTAAGACTGTAGGTCTAATCATTTTGGTCCCGTTACTTCTGGAGTTGTCTCAATTTGTGCTTCACAAAGTCCTGTCATTACTTAAAAATGTAAAATTAAGAAGAAATTTCTTTGCAGTGTAAACTGCACTTTTTGCACATTACAGTTGTAGAATTTTTATAATTGAGAATAGGGGAGGTCTTCTTCAGTCAATGTATTTCCCTGTTTCTGTAGCTGAATGTTTATGCTTCATGAATTATCTGATTTTTCTGATCACTGGAAATTTGACTTTGGGTTGTACAAAGAAGAGCTTTATTGATAACATAACTAAAAATAAAAAACTAGTCCTAGTCCACAAGTGATGTGGAAAGTGAGGCTTCCAGTTCACACATACTAAGAATTGGTTTTACAGTAAAGTAGGAGACAACTCTTTTTCGTTAATGTCTGTTGATTCATAGTGATTATTGTGTGAGACTTAGTCTGATCTTTTTCTTCACCTGCTTCTGTCTCTGTTCTCTTTTTCTTGGTCCTTTTTGCTTTGCAACTTGCCCAAGACACAGTTTCTGATCCAGGAGTGTGTGTCGCTGATATCAAAGCCAAATTTTATCTCTACTCTGTGTTATGCCATTGACAATCCCCTCCACTACCAAAAGGTAAGCAGTGATTGCTGGAATTTTGATTGAGGTATGGTAACCTGACTGATTAACTGTCTTGTATCTTGAATTACACTGGGGATAGTTCCTCAAGGGAGATGGACACATTGTGAAACTGCTGTGATGCGGTTTTCATGGACACAAACATTTCGTACACCTCATGGTCCTTTCACCAGCTTTTCAAGAGAGAAACATCTGCACTTCCTCAATGTAGAGGCGCCGCTAAAAATAGAAGTTTGGCCGTTTTAGTAGCTTTCCCTTACATGTGGTGGACATTGAGTTGTGCTGTGCAAGAAAGGCTTTTTGTGCCTGACACTCACCAATCATTAGTCTACAGTAGAGTAGACTAATGATTATTAGTCATGTTACCTTTAGAGTACTTGCTTGGCTTGCTAGAAAGAACAATGCAGGTGGTACTAAACAAGTAGTACCAGGTGTTTTTTACGTAATGTACAAGCAAAAAGTGAAGTAGAGCCGGTGCTCTGGAAAGAGGGCAGAAAAATGCTTTGATCAGTGCAGCTGTAGAAGTGCAGACCTTCAGTTGACAAATGTGGACATCAACCGAGACATGCATGGTTACACACCTTTGCTGGTGCTTATTAATAGCTCAATCATATTCCCTTTCTGACTGTTTGACTTCAATGTCTTTCAGAGTTTAAAACCATCGACTCACTTATTTACTCAACTGAGTAAAGTTCTGAAACTCAGCAAGGTCCAAGAGGTGAGACGTGTCCTAAATGGACTTCATCAGTTACTGATTTGAACCATGTGCACGTTGTGCAGTTTGTTACATTTGACAGCAAGAATGATGTCAGATGAATTTGATGTTGAAGTATTCATTTTATTTCACAGGTGATATTTGGCCTTGCATTGCTCAACTCGAGCAACACAGACCTTCGTGGTTTTGGTAAGTAGTTCTAGAGAGGCCAGTTGAAGTTGAAGCAAAAAGGATCAAACGTTTAAGTTTTCAGCTTTTTTGTTGAAACAGATCCACACTGACAAGAGAATCTGTCCACCATTAGTAGTAAATTCTACAGAAAACCGATGTCAGATGCTGTATTTTAGTTCATCTGTGATCAAGCTCATGTATTGTGCACCGTAAATATTTGGCATAGCTTGAATTTAGGTTTCAGTTTTTTCCAAACTCCTGTAAAAGTCGTAAATTTTTTGTGTGGTTGTAATTCCAACACAAAATACCAACAATTTGTTTTTCATGGCAGGGAGTTACATGAAACTTGTCCGTGTGACTCGTTAATTTTGTTAAGTTGAAATAGTTTCTAGAATAAAGTCTTTAGTACGTGGACATTTGCTTTAAATTTTAATTTCAAAATTGTTAATTGTTGAATGCCTTTCAGAGTGATAGTTACCGCATATGAAGTGAATGCTGCTTTTCATGAATGTGTGTCAACACTGGTTAGATGTGTGGATACAGGGAGAGAACACACAAGTGTGTTTAGTGACTGATTAGTGCAGAGAGAAACTGAATTAATCTGTCTGGCGTGTTTCTTTTGTTCGTCAGCTGCACAGTTCATCAAGCAGAAGCTTCCAGACCTCCTTCGGTCTTACGTTGACGCAGACCTAGGAGGAAACCAGGAAGGTGGCTTTCAGGACATTGCCATAGAGGTGTTGCACCTACTGCTCTCCCATCTACTTTTTGGCCAGAAGGGAGCCTGTGGGGTCGGGCAGGAACAAATTGACGCCTTCCTCAAGACACTTTGCCGAGGTATGGGGGAGCAACTCAAATCGGGGCACCCACGTGGGTTGTAAACTAAAGCATGCTCACATGGCAGCTTCATTTATGAATGTAAAAAAATCATTTGAATCCTGTCCTTACTTTGTTCTTCCATTGTTGCCATACTGCATTGGTTTATTTCACTGTTGTGTTTCAGATTTCCCCCAGGAGCGCTGCCCTGTGGTGCTCGCACCACTGCTGTACCCTGAAAAACGGGACATTCTCATGGACAGGATCCTTCCAGACTCGGGGGAGTTAGCTAAGACCATGATGGAGAGTTCTCTTGCAGAATTCATGCAAGAAGTTGGCTATGGCTTCTGTGCTAGGTGAGCTTGGATTAAAAATACATCATGCATTCACAGCTAATTAAGTGAAACCATTCTAAAGTAGTTGCTGATAATCAGAACTGAGTACCATGATGCTAATTCCACCTTACATTATTTGGACACTATTAAAACCTAAGATTTATTCAGTTCACAATTGTAATAATTTCTTTAAAAAAAGTCCAGAACTGATTTTTGAAGGGTATTTGTGTCTGTAGTCTGGACGAGTGCAGAAACATCATCCTCCAGTATGGGGTGAGAGAGGTGACGGCCAGCCAGGTTGCCAGGGTCCTTGGTATGATGGCCCGAACCCACTCTGGTCTAACCGATGGTATTCCACTACAGGTGAGTTCTCATTTAATGCGGGGAGGGGGGGGGGGGGGGGGGGGGGAGCAGGCAATGTTATGTTGACCATACACGCAGAACATTTTTGTAAATTGGACTTCAAAAAAGTTTTAAGCTGTTGTCTGTTCTTTAAATAAATAAATGACTCTGATATAAAATCACTCTGTCCCCTATCTCAATTTAGTACATTGTAAAAAAAAATTCTAACTTTAAAAAAAAAAATTTTTAATCCAAAGTTGAACTTTCTTTTCTTGAATTTCTTTCAGTCCATCTCTGCTCCGGGCAGTGGCATCTGGAGCGATGGCAAGGATAAGAACGACAGTTCGCAGGCACACACATGGAATGTTGAGGTGCTCATTGACATTGTGAAGGAAGTGGTGAGTAAGCTTTTTGTTAAAGACAAAGAAAGCTGGGCACACAAAGCCTGGGCTTGCGCTAGCCATTTGCCACTTCGCCTTAGGTGGAGTAAATTCCAGAGTGGCTACAAGGTTTTAGCCTATGTAGCCACAGTAGCGTTCTTATTTTTAGTAAAAAAAGGCTAAAACTTTTTTGGACTCGTGAAAATCCCCAAGCGTTAACATAAGAAAACTAACTTTTTCTCTCGCTAGGCGGCGCGCATCTTCTTCATCGTCGTGTTCTTCTTCGTCGGCGCGCATGCCGATGGAAATAGCCGAAGTGACCCGAACGCTCCCAATCATATAATATGCACTCGGGTCATGACCTCCTCTCATCCAATGAAAAGAAAAAGGATTCTTTTTTTACAAGCTAAACCCGCGAATTGGTGTATGACAAGGCGAGGACGATCAATCGAAAGAAAATGAGAATAGTGTTTTATAGTAGATTTTGTGTTAAAATTCTAATTGAACAACAAATGGTGAATGCTGAGAGGGGTTAGGAGTGGTGACAGACCGATCCGAAGGTAAATGATAGATATTATCAATACTTGTTTGTAGTCTTAGACTTTTGGTCTCTGTGACCGGCAGAAATAACCAGCGATGCATGTAAATGTGTATTCACCTCGCTTGCTGTTTTTCATGCCTTTTAAATTGGAATGAAAAATCATATTATCGAATTTAAAAAAAACAAACTAAACTCTGGCATACCAATGGTGTTGTCTAAGTCAAAGTTAAAATGTCTTGTAGTCCAAGTAAAACTGACAAGTAAACATTGAGTAATATTTTGTATGACTATCTTCACACAGTGAATGCAAGTTTTCAATTGTTGAATCTTTATACCTGCATAAAGTAGGATAGAAATAAAGCTTGAACTACTGACTTTAGTGTATTTTTGTAGGTAAACTGAACAGAAGATTTTGCCCTCAGAATGCAGGAAAACAACCCCATTTTCTAAAAATGGGGTTCTGCGCCGCTGTCTTGACACAGAATGTGGCTTTTTGTGGCTTACTCAATTCTTTTACACTGAGCCACAGCAACTTAGTCGTACTACCTCCTAGTGCAAGCCCAGGAAGCACATACATTGTCAAGACTGCGTTATGCTGAAGAATTACGGAAAAATCCAGTTTTAATGTGCAGCTTGTCCTCCAGATACGAATATCCGACTGCAATTCCCGTTTTTGCTGTGTTCACGCAGCTCCAACACTCGTCTGCCCCCACTGGTTTGTTGTTGTCTGTGAGCATCTCAGAGCGTCAGGCTTTGAACCTTAGATACTTTACTGTTTATCGTGGATGCTAAGGCAAAGGCTAGTGGTATTAGCAAAAAGCATAAGGCAAGGCAAAAACGTACCTGAATCTGCTGGACCACCTAAATCTATTTCTCATTAATGTTTACGTTTTACAAACCACTAAAGAAAAAAGTAATAAAAATCAAATGAAGACATAAGAATAGAAAAATGACAGTTGACACAAACAAAGTCTTGTTTATCGTTGTGAACTCTGCAAACAGTGAAAGTAAGAATGCTTCTCTTGTGTAAAAACACATCAAGCGGTTGGATTTTTGGTATAAAACATATTGGACTGCCATTAAAATCATTTTACAAATATAACAAATCATATTGTTCGATGCCAAAGGACATTGGATTATTGCAGACAAATTTTGCATTTTTTTGTTAACTCAGAATGTTTCATATATTTCTTCTTTGCCATTACATGACATTGTGGGTGTTTTTTTTAGTACAAAGCCACTCTTGGTAATTTCTTTTTTTTATTTTCTCAAATTTTGCGTTGGTACACAGCTTTATATGCTTAAATGTTTTGTGGAATTATTTACATATCATTTTTCCATCAGTCTGCTACAGAGCTTTTGTCTGTTTGTCTTGACGCTAGAATCCCAACCTGAACTTCAAAGAGGTGACCTATGAGCTGGACCATCCAGGCTTTGTTATCCGGGACAGTAAAGGGCTGCATATCGTTGTGTATGGCATTCAGAGGGGCCTGGGCATGGAGGTGTTCCCCGTTGACCTCATCTATCGGCCATGGAAACACGCTGAGGGACAGGTAAACAACCAATCTCTGTCCCACAGAGACAGTTTGACGAAAAAGCTGATTAAATTTTTTTTTTTTTTTTTTTGTCAAAATTAAAACGGTGAGGTAAAATGTAAAGGATGAATTTTTTTTATCACTAAAAATGTGGCTCTACAGGATGAGCTTCTTTCTCCTTCTTAATGTATAATGACTCCGTTTCTGTTTCCAGCTGTCGTTCATTCAGCACTCCCTGATCAGCCCTGAGGTGTTCTGCTTTGCCGACTACCCCTGCCACACTGTAGCCATCGACATCCTGAAGGCCCCACCAGAGGACGACAACAGGGAGATTGCCACCTGGTATGGAGTTTAGTTTGGATGCATACTGGCTTTGGTTTTAAACATGTTTCAGAATACTTGCCTCCTGTACAGCTGAAGCAATGCTTTATCTGATGCATGTGTTCATCCTCCTCACAGGAAGAGCCTGGACTTGGTGGAGAGCCTGCTTCGGCTGTCTGAGGTGGGCCAGTACGAGCAGGTGAAGCAGCTGTTTGGGTTCCCCATCAAGCACTGCCCGGACATGCTGGTGCTGGCGCTGCTGCAGATCTCCACCTCCTGGCACACACTCCGCCACGAGCTCATATCTACCCTAATGCCCATCTTTCTGGGCAACCATCCCAACTCTGCCATTATTCTGCACTACGCCTGGCACGGACAGGTTGGTATTAAAAACTGTTGATTTTAAGTTGCTTAATTTTTTTGTCTTTTGGTTTGTTTTTATTGGTGCATCTGTTTTCATGATTTGTTAAAGCCTGTCTTACATATTAACCCTGGTGGTTTACTGATTTCCAGGGTCAGTCTCCCTCCATCCGTCAACTAATTATGCATTCAATGGCTGAGTGGTACATGAGGGGGGAGCAGTACGATCAGGCCAAGTTGTCTCGCATACTAGATGTGGCCCAGGACCTGAAGGTTTGTAAAAGCCTCATGCTAAAGCTAAAAAGTTAGGCAGTGAAGGACTATTTAATTGAATGCAGCAGCTCCTGCATGTTATTTACTTTTTTTTTTTTTTTTAAAGATTATATTTAAACAAGTTGAAAGGGTTTATGAACATGTGTCCTGTGCTGTTTTTGTCAGTGAGATCTGTGTTTTATTCCCTCCAGTCCCTGTCTATGTTGCTGAATGGTACTCCATTTGCCTTTGTTATTGACCTTGCTGCACTTGCATCTCGACGTGAATACCTCAAACTGGACAAATGGCTGACTGACAAAATCAGAGAGCATGGGGTAAGCATGGAAGTTCACTTTATTCTACTGCTCTCTAGAGGATTGTGTTTTACAATATTTTTGTGTGCCATCAGGAACCTTTCATCCAGGCATGTGTAACATTCTTGAAGAGGCGCTGTCCTTCCATTATGGGGGGTCTGGCCCCAGACAAGGACCAACCCAAAAGTGCTCAGCTGCCTCCGGAGACCTTAGCCACCATGCTGGCCTGCCTGCAGTCCTGTGCTGGGTGAGACATCCGTCACTATCAGTTTACCTGGTTATTAAACTACATATTAGGAATGTGTTCTTGTGCCCAGTATAGTATCTACCTGACACAGTATTATTTACTTCACCCCCCCACCATGAATAAAGAGGGAGATCCTGACGATGTGCTTGTTAAAGTTACATTGGTTTCACGTCTTCCCTCAGGAGTGTTTCCCAGGAGCTGTCAGAGACAATCCTGACTATGGTTGCCAATTGCAGCAATGTCATGAATAAAGCGCGGCAGCCGCCTCCGGGGGTAATGCCAAAGGGGCGCGCCCCCAGCACCAGCAGCCTGGATGCCATCTCACCTGTTCAGGTATTTTCATAATATGTCTCTGCATGTAAACTTCATAAAATCAATGTGAAGCCCGTGCCAGGATAATTGTGGTTTTCTTTCTTTTCTCTAGATGGACCCTCTGGCTGGCATGGGTTCTTTAAACTTGGGGGGGACAGCCACCTCCCACACTCAAAGCATGCAGGGTTTCCCAACCTCACTGAGCTCAGCATTCAGTAACCCCCAGTCCCCAGCCAAAGCTTTCCCACCACTGTCCAACCCGAACCCCAGCACACCGTTTGGGGGCATTGGCAGCCTGTCGTCGCAGCTCCCCGGTATGGACTCTGGTACTACGCTATTTTCTTTATTTTATTCATGACAAGCAAAGCATTGGTTTCTGCATTAATATAAGTAAGATCCTTAAATTTGTAGCGTGATGAGAAATTTGGATACATAAATTAACAAATGAAACGATAGAACGTTCAGACATACCGGCTGGAGTACATCCAAATGACTGGTGCCGTGTTGCTTGCAGGTCCCCTGGGTTCAGGAATTGGCTCTGGTATCGGCTCCGGTTTGGGGATGCAAACAGTCAACACCGACCCCTTTGGCAGCCGGAAGATGAGCACACCAGGCCTCAACCCGCCGACCTTTCAGCAGAGTAAGATGAAGGCCTGTAAGTGGTGGTAGTAGTGGTGACTGAGAGCCCCGCCTTGCGCTGCTCAGCACTGTATTTCCTCTGCAGTTAGTCACTAGCAGCTTGCATTTTTAATGCATGTTGGAGTGTCTCAACAGCACTAATGAACATTCACTAGTTCTTAATGTGGAGCTTTTTCAAGACTTTGGCAATTTTAATCACTTGTGAACTCGTCTGTACTTGAACATTCTTTTTAATTTCATGTCATGCAAGTCAGAAATTGTGATTTGTCAAAGAGGAAATACAGATCAGTCTTCCATTCCTTGTCTGCTCATGCTGACAGCCCCACTTTAGTGCAACATGTTGACTTTTTACGCATCAAAAAGGCCTCTAACCTGACCTGATCAGTTAGAATGCTTTTTGATTCCTGCTGTATCACAAAGATTTATACCATTGACTTCAGCCTGATATTCCACTGCATGGTACTGGCTCTACTCGCCTTTTTTGGCATCCTATTGTTTGAAATTAATGAAACATTACTGACCACTTATTGGGGAAATTTTTTTCTGCATCATCGGTGTTTCGCAAACCCAGAAAGGTCTGCACGTCACAGATGAATGGTCATCATATCCAAACAGCCAAGCTTCTCTAGTGGCCATATGTTCAATTTTTAAATTTTTTAACCAACTACTGCATCGAGGATGTGCAGACATTCCTGTCTTTGGTACATGAGTGGATCATGAGGTTTGTGAAACTAACATGCAGAAAACAACCCATGTTTTTGAGAAAAGAGCCTGTAATAAGCTGTGGAAAAGTGATTTTAGCTCATGAGCTGAGGCACCCGCTTCATCGGGGTTGAGTAACCATTTAAATGGACGCGACTTACAAATACCTTCTTCTCTTCCAGCTGATCTTTCTCAGGTGTGGCCCGAAGCAAACCAGCACTTTAGTAAGGAGATCGACGACGAAGCAAACAGTTATTTCCAGCGCATCTACAACCACCCACCTCACCCAACGATGTCTGTTGATGAAGTATGTTGTGACTATTCATTTGCGTCTGAACAAAAAAATACAATCTGACATATTTTAAGCTGACGAATGCAATACCGATGAATAGTTCTGCAGTTCCATAGTTTCCTGTTCTGCATTCAACCATTTCCCTTACATTCCCTTACATTATCGTCTGTCTCTAGGTACTGGAGATGCTGCAGAGGTTCAAGGATTCAACCATCAAGCGGGAGCGAGAGGTGTTCAATTGCATGCTTCGGAACTTGTTTGAGGAGTACCGATTCTTCCCCCAGTACCCGGACAAGGAGCTGCATATCACTGCCTGCCTTTTTGGTGGAATAATCGAGAAGGGTCTTGTCACGTACATGGCTCTGGGCTTGGCCCTCCGATATGTCCTTGAAGCCTTAAGAAAACCCTACGGATCCAAAATGTATTTCTTTGGAATTGCTGCCTTGGATAGGTTTAAAAACAGGTACTGAAATGTTTATTTTAAGCGTTGAGTGTTAATGTAATACTCCATCCTGTGTCAGACTAATGTTTTACATTTTTAGACTCAAGGACTATCCTCAGTATTGTCAACACCTGGCTTCAATTGCACACTTTTTGCAATTCCCCCACCATTTACAAGAGGTAATCAGGTTTCCTTAATTTAACTTTTCTCGCTATTTTAATGTCTTGTCTCAGTTTGGACTTAAGGAAAATCTTCCTACATACAGACAAATTAAATCTCCCGCTCTGTACCTTCCAATATCCTGTGTGTGCAGTATATCGAGTATGGCCAACAGTCACGGGACCCTCCGGTGAAGATGCAAGGCTCCATCACGACACCTGGCAGCCTGGCTCTCGCTCACGTCCAAGCCCAAGCACAGTCGCAGCAGCCCGGTGTCCCCAAAGCCCCCCAGCCAGGTCAACCCAGCACTCTAGTCACCACCACCACCACGACCACCACGGCAGCAAAGACGACCACCATCACAAGACCCACCCCCAGCAGCTTCAAGAAGGATGTTCCTGTGAGTCTGGCTGGCTGCTGTGCGCTTTGTCAATGCCTCAACCTGGTTTATGATTATTATTTTTCTTTTTTTTTTAATGTGCATTTTTGATTATGCAGCCCTCCATAAACACAACTAACATCGACACCCTGCTGGTGGCCACTGACCAAACAGAAAGGATCGTGGAGCCTCCAGAAAATGTACAGGAGAAGATTGCTTTTATCTTCAACAACCTTTCCCAGTCCAATATGACACAGAAGGTACGGTGAAGCTGTCACAATGCAATTAAATCTCAAGAAACTTGAGTCAGAGAAGCCTCTTTAAAAACCTTGTTTGCCATTTCTAGGTGGAGGAGCTGAAGGAGACCGTCAAGGATGAGTTTATGCCCTGGGTGTCTCAGTACTTGGTGATGAAGCGTGTCAGCATTGAGCCCAATTTCCACAGCCTCTATTCTAACTTCCTGGATACTCTGAAGAACCCTGAATTTGTTAAGATGGTCCTCACTGAAACTTACAGGAATATCAAGGTAAACCGGAGGGCGATCAGGCCGCATGTCAACAAGGTCCCGCATAAAAAGCACTGTTTTTTTCTTAAATTTTGTTGATGCCTACTGTAGATACTTCTTCTGTTGATACTAACAGTCCATCCTCTGCCAATATTGACACAGTTTGAACAGCTGTACAATACCAACACTCCTCTCCTAATTCTACTTCTTTCAGGTTCTGTTGACCTCTGACAAGGCAGCTGCCAACTTCTCCGATCGCTCTTTGCTAAAAAACCTGGGCCACTGGTTGGGCATGATCACACTGGCTAAAAACAAGCCTATCCTTTACACTGTTAGTTATTTTATTATTTTTTTGTGGTTATTTTTTCTTTATTATGCGGTGGGTGTGCTGGACGCTTTCAAGTTGTCAAACACACATTTCTTCTTTGTCCAGGATTTAGAAGTCAAATCTCTGCTGCTGGAGGCCTATGTGAAAGGCCAGCAGGAGCTTCTCTATGTGGTTCCTTTTGTGGCCAAAGTTTTGGAGTCCAGTCTCCGAAGCATGGTGAGCTGAGTTGTCCATGTGTCACTGACATTTTCTAATTCCATTGCAGTATAAAATGATGTGTTATTGGATTTACATCAGACTCTATTTTTATTGAATAGTTGTTTTTTTTAAGAATTAACTGAGGTTTTGATGTTGCAGGTTTTCAGGCCACAGAACCCCTGGACCATGGCCATTATGAATGTTCTTGCAGAGCTACATCAGGAGCATGATCTCAAGGTGCAGCTCCTTTTTTATTATACATATGGTTACAACTTGCTGACAGTAACCTTACATATATACCACAGGGTCATATTCTGTATCTCACAGTGGGTCACACCACATGATTGTTCAGGTGACAATCCAGGCCTCCAATTTGTTCCACTTCATATGCGGAAACCTGATTTTCACTTTAATTGAATGCAAAGTTTTACGAATTAATTTTTTAAAAAAATTATTATTGGTAAAAGATGATGCAATCTAAAATGCTGGGTCTGTTGTTGTAAAAGCACTGACGTTGTGCTTCACGACTTACCATTTAGGACCCTGCTTCTTCTTTATGACCCATGCATGTGTGCAGCGCACCAGTCAGTGTAGTAGCAGATCTCTTGTTCATCACGTGAACCGTTCTCTTGTGAACTGCAGCTGAACCTCAAGTTTGAGATTGAAGTTCTTTGTAAGAACTTGTCTCTGGACATCAATGATCTGAAGCCAGGAAACCTACTGAAGGACAAGGAGAAGCTCAAGAACCTGGATGAGCAGCTCTCTGCACCAAAGAAAGAGGCAAAGCCTCCAGAAGACCTGCTGCCAGTTTCTACCACAGGTACGCGCTCCATGTTCAGATTTAAATACAATAGAAATATAAACTTATATTTCCTCGTTTTCATACAGAATCTGTCGCTGAACACATGCCAACACACTTGTAATGACTTTCACGACATCATTTTTAATCCAAGGCTGCGAAGACACACACCCTACTAGTAATTTGTTGGCAGAGAGTAACTCGAAACGTCTTGTCCTCCCAAATAATTGAAGAAAGAAATCATGGTTGACACTTTTTTTGAAATGAAATGACTCAATCAGATGGTGATGATAAATACCTTCAATAGTGATGGTTATTATTTCATCTTTTGTCTGGTTTTTAGGGCTGTTCTGAAGAGTTGTTGGAGACAAATGATAGCGTGATGTGTTTTTGTTCTTTAGAAGGCCGAACGTACCTTCAACTCATTTCACGGGGCATTCAGACGTGTCCAGATGCTGTGATCTCACATAGCAGGGTGGGACCAGCTTCTGGTGTCTCCCCCAATCATCTTGTCTCGTTGACCTGATAATTACAGTAATGAGAAACAAGAAGTAAACATAGTAATAAGCTTGTTGTATTCAGCTCCTTTAAGTCCGACCCACTCCAATATACACTTTCTGCTTTTCTCTGCCTTTGAAATTGTTACACAGGTCAAACTGTCCTACCGATTTCTGTGCTGTCTGTTGGTGTATGATTTCTTTCTTCAAATATTTAACAGTAAGAGAGGCTCCTACCAATAAAACCACTTCTGTGCAGGATATAATATCACATCAAAAAATATCAACATTTAGGACGGAAAAAAGAAAATCTTGAGTGTCTGGATACTTATGGAAAATGTCTTAAGGAGAAGAAATTTCTCTTTTTCATGATTTGGCACAAGCTACAAAAAAGTTGCAATACAAACTTGAAAAACAACCACCCTGAGGTGGACTTGGGGGCATCCCCAGTTGTTTCCTTCTATTTGTGTGGATAATCCTGTTCTTCTTGTGATTTTGTGATCAACAGGAGACTTTGTCGCATTTGCAGCTCCTCCCTCAACACCAGCGGCTACCACCACCACTTGTACAACTACTGGGCCCCCCACCCCTCAGTTCAGTTACCATGACATCAATGTGTATGCTTTGGCAGGCCTAGCGCCACACATCAATATAAATGTCAATGTAAGTGTTGTGCATCTGCACCCACCTCCTTTGCATTTGATGGAATCCATTTATTTTGTGCTTTGGGTCGCCTTTTTCTCTTTTTATTGAACTTGCTTCCTGTGCTGCCTCACCGTCCCTCCGTAGATCTCCCTGCTGCAGGCCCACCCGCAGCTGAAGCAGTGTGTACGGCAGTCAGTGGAGCGAGCCGTCCAGGAGCTGGTGCATCCTGTGGTTGATCGCTCTATCAAAATTGCCATGACAACCTGCGAGCAAATCATCAGGAAGGACTTTGCCCTGGATTCAGAGGAGTCTCGCATGCGTGTGGCGGCTCACCACATGATGAGAAACCTGACCGCAGGCATGGCCATGATCACCTGCCGTGAGCCGCTGCTCATGAGCATCGCAAACAACCTGAAGAACAGCTTTTCTGCTGCGCTGAGGGTAAGCTGCAGGGGTTCACTAGCAAATGTTATTCCCAATGAGATAATAAAGATATTTACACAGACAGCAATGCTGTGAGAATGAAGTTATTAATGTAACTTGGATTGCCATGCTAAACAGCTTCACAATATTCATCTCCGTTTTGGTCCTTATTTATAGAAAACTAAAATATTTATTGAAGGAAAATTCTAAATCTTAAGTCTTGTTTCCTGATGAGTCCAGATGAGAAATAAAAGCCAGATAAAGCTTCTGTGTTCTTCATTTTCTCCAGTTGTCAGGATTCCCGGCATCACCATTAGTCTTGAGGCATTTATTTTGCATCATGATAGCTTAAATTGTCACAATGTGATTTACCTGTTGATATTATAGTTGTGAAATCATTTATTTACATATTACTTGTGGTCAGATGTCAGATTTTCTTGGATGTCTAAATTGTAATCCGGCAATGGATGGATTTTGGAATATGAAGTAGCCCTGAGCATAGAATTCTTGTTTGTTCTTTACACCTCTGATTTGTACCAAACCGCTTCTTTAACTGGAGTTGTGTACTGTAATCCCTTCAGGCACCAACCCCCCAGCAGAGGGAAATGATGGAAGAAGCTGTGGCCAGAATTGCTCAAGACAACTGTGAATTGGCTTGCTGCTTCATTCAGAAAACTGCTGTGGAGAAGGCTGGCCCTGAAATGGACAAGAGACTGGCCACGGTGAGACTTGAATGAAACTAGCTCAACAGCTCAATAGAAATGTCTGTTTAACACATCTGTGAGATGTGGAAAAAATTATCATTTTTTTGTCCATATAGCCGTCATTTCAGAAATCTAAAATCAGGGATTGTTGTTGTGCCAGTTGGTGATGATCAAATCACACAAAGTTTACCTAGCTCAATACAACAGATTGTTTTTATAGACAATAGACACAACTTTTAATAACTACCGTAGTCTCAAAATGATCAACCGCTTGATAATCAAAAATGTGTAACATATTTTTTCCATCTGTCTTCTCCCAGGAGTTTGAGCTGAGGAAACATGCACGTCAGGAGGGGCGGCGCTACTGTGATCCTGTCGTTCTGACCTATCAGGCTGAACGCATGCCTGAGCAGATCAGACTGAAGGTAACGTGAGCACCACGTTCTGTTACTGCGGTGATTCAGGAGAAATCCTGACCACACGCCGCTGCTTTCATCCGTCCAATCCGTCGGGTATTGGATCCACCCAGCAGGGTGATGTCATAGTTTGGTGATGTCGTTTATTCACCAGAGTCTCCTAGGTAGTAATTCAGTTAAAATATAATGGAAGACCTACATTGTTTAATCATTGATAACACGATTGTTTGGCCTTTATTGTATGTCGGCATTAAAGCTGATTCACTTATTTAATAACTCGATATCAAAGAACCCTAAACATGTATTTGGGTTTTATTGATAATAAATATATGTTAATATACAAGACAATTTTCATTGGATCATAGAAATACGCGGACTTGCGTTCATTAGTTTTTAAAAGTACAGAAAGTGAAATAAAAAGTCAAAGTTGATGAATTGAACTTTGATGCTTTAATAGTTTAGCACAGGTTCCATCTTTATGGACATGGTTGAAACATTCATCCTCCTAAACTAACTTCAGGTTTTTCTTACATGGTCACAGATGAATATTTACTCCCACATGTTAATGTGTTATCATATTCACACATAATTTATGTATTTTTTTAAAGTCCAGTTAATGTTGAATAACTTTATAGAGTTAGAATTGGTCAGTGATTGTTTTTTGTGCAAAACATGGTGAACTGTGTCACCGTTACATTCTGTGCTATTAAAATATTTAACCAGGGTTGGCCGGTTTGTTCTTGTAGGTGGGAGGAGTTGACCCCAAGCAACTGGCGGTCTATGAGGAGTTTGCCAGGAACGTCCCAGGTTTCCTCCCCAGTAATGATCTCTCTCAGCCCACCGGCTTCTTGGCCCAGCCCATGAAGGTGAGCTTTTAAAACCT
Organism: Antennarius maculatus; assembly: GCA_013358685.1. Taxonomy (NCBI): domain Eukaryota; kingdom Metazoa; phylum Chordata; class Actinopteri; order Lophiiformes; family Antennariidae; genus Antennarius; species Antennarius maculatus. Next base: position 23,953,288 of record CM023611.1, on the reverse strand, counting down.
GATGGTGAAACTTAAGACTGAAACATGGCTGCAGGAAGCAGCTGCATTTTCAGACCTGTTATTAGTTTCTATAAAAAGTAAATGAGTTCCATGTACCTGTGTGTCTGTTAACAGCAGCAGGCGTGGGCCACAGATGATGTGGCTCAGATCTATGAGAAGTGCATGGCAGACTTGGAGCAGCACCTTCATGCCATCCCCCCCGCCCTCGCCATGAACCCCCTGACCCAGGCCCTGCGCAGCCTGCTGGAAGCTGTTGCTTTGGCCAGAAACTCCAGGGACGGCATTGCAGCACTTGGCCTTCTGCAAAAGGTAACAGAGTTACTTTTACGGTTACACTTTTACAGTTACACTATGCTCTGACCTGTGTTTTACTGAGTGGATTTCTGTTTCTCAGGCTGTGGAAGGCCTCCTGGATGCTACTAGTGGTGCTGATGCAGACTTGCTGCTGCGCTACAGAGAGTGTCACCTGCTGGTGCTTAAAGCCTTGCAGGATGGACGTGCCTACGGACCGCAGTGGTGCAATAAGCAGATCACCAGGTGAGTTGGGACCATTCCAATGCCTTTGCTTTAGCTGAAGTTCTGCTGGTTGCAGGTTTCTAGTCCAAAAGTGTACCGTTAAAAAAATGACCTGCAGTCAGTGAGCCGTGATGAACTGGCTGCACAGATATATGGATGTGGTGATGATGAATGATGTCATTTGCAGAGCTAAAAATGAGCGAACTATGTTGGATCTGAGGTCCATGCATGTGACCTGAGCTGCGTTTCTTTGTAGGTGTCTGATAGAATGTCGTGATGAGTACAAATACAACGTGGAAGCAGTGGAGCTGCTGATCAGGAACCATTTGGTCAACATGCAGCAGTACGACCTTCACCTGGCACAGGTACCACCGTCACTGTGGGGAATTAGTTCAGTGTGTTGACTGAACACACAGGTGTTGTGTTTCAGTGGGTCTGTCTTCATTAACCCTGATGTTGTCTTCCAGTCCATGGAGAACGGACTTCACTACATGGCGGTGGCGTTCGCCATGCAGCTGGTGAAGCTGCTGCTGGTGGACGAGCGCAGCGTGAGCCACGTCACAGAGGCCGACCTCTTCCACACCATCGAGACTTTAATGAGGACCTGCGCACACTCCAGAGCCAACGCACCCGAGGGGTAAAGGAAACTTACGGAAAGCTTTTTCATTGACGATAAACGTCTGGAGGTCAGATCAGTGCTGCAGGAAGCCAGTGGCTTTCAGCGCACGGGAGACAAACTGGACAGTTTGTAACGTCTTTTATTATTACTAGGAAAAATTGTCCTTTTTCAAATTTTGATACCTAAGATGTATTTTTCCAGCCGTGATGACAAAGGAAAACTAATCGTGCTTCTTTGTCCCCCTCCAGGCTTCCGCAGCTCATGGATGTCGTTCGCTCCAACTATGAGGCCATGATTGACCGAGCGCACGGCGGACCCAACTTCATGATGCACTCGGGCATTTCTCAGGCCTCAGAGTATGATGACCCCCCAGGCTTGAGGGAGAAGGCAGAGTACCTCCTTCGGGAGTGGGTCAACCTGTATCACTCAGCCGCTGCAGGCAGGGATAGCACCAAAGCGTTCTCTGCCTTTGTTGGACAGGTAAACGCCGTCAGCGCAGATGATGAAGAACTCCAGGTGGGGGTCGTGGTGTTTGTGATTGTGATCCTCTTTTCCCACTCGGTCCAGATGCACCAGCAGGGCATCCTGAAGACAGACGACCTGATCACAAGGTTCTTCCGGCTGTGCACGGAGATGTGTGTAGAGATCAGCTATCGGGCTCAGGCTGAGCAGCAGCACAACCCGGCAGCCAGCGCAGCCATCATCAGAGCCAAGTGTTACCACAACCTGGACGCCTTCGTGAGGCTCATAGCGCTGCTGGTCAAACACTCCGGAGAGGCCACCAACACGGTGACAAAGATCAACCTCCTCAACAAGGTGCAGCAGCGTGACGACAAAAGTATAGTTTTGAACAAGTGCAGAATGTTTTTAACTTGTGAATATCAAACATTTAAGTTTGTCCTCAGTCATAACAACCCTGTTGTAACGACACAAACTGACAGAAGTGGTTTTCTGGGCTCTGACTGACCCCACTTTGCCCCCGTAGGTGCTGGGTATCGTCGTTGGGGTGTTGATTCAGGACCACGATGTTCGTCAGACAGAATTCCAGCAGCTGCCGTACCATCGCATCTTCATCATGCTCCTGTTGGAGCTCAACGCCCCCGAACACGTCCTGGAGACCATCAACTTCCAGACACTCACCGCCTTCTGGTAAGTTGCACCCACCCCCCACCCCCACCCCCGCCTCACGGCTGTGAGGGGAATCCAGCAGGATGAAATGAAGTTTGTTTCACACCATTTGCCAGTGGAAAGACGATTGACAGCCCATAACGTCCTCAAACATTTCAAGTTTCCTGTGTCACCGTTTCCATTCATTTTGCTGCAGATTGAAGTGTTACTTTCTCTCTGCAGCAACACCTTCCACATCCTGAGACCAACCAAAGCGCCTGGCTTTGTGTACGCCTGGCTGGAACTCATCTCCCATCGCATCTTCATCGCCAGAATGCTAGCACACACCCCCCAGCAGAAGGTACTCACCGATGAGATGCAGTCAGTCTGATGACACACACACACACACACTGCGGTTGTTTAGTTGTGATCTAATGCTGGTGTTGTGTTGAAGGGTTGGCCCATGTACGCACAGCTGCTGATCGATCTGTTCAAGTATCTGGCGCCGTTCCTGAGGAATGTAGAGCTGAACAAACCTATGCAAATCCTCTACAAGGTACTGGATGCTGCTGCCTCCGGCCCCCGTTTGACAGAACCTAACAAAAATAATGTTTATTTTGATTAGCACCTCAACAAAAAAGACAAAGTGGTTCATCTAAACCTCACATGGATGTTTTTTTTCTGTTTCAGGGCACACTGAGAGTTCTCCTGGTCCTACTGCACGACTTCCCAGAATTCCTGTGTGACTACCATTATGGCTTCTGTGACGTTATCCCACCCAACTGTATCCAGCTTCGCAACCTCATCCTCAGTGCCTTCCCACGCAACATGAGGCTCCCTGACCCGTTCACACCCAATCTGAAGGTAGACACACACACACACACACACACACACACTTTGCCATCTTAACCAGACGGTTTACAGTGAATTTTGTGTGGAAGGATGAAAAAATTGTGTGTTTTCTCATCACCGATGCTGCAGGTGGACATGCTGAGTGAGATCAACATTGCTCCCCGTATCCTCACCAACTTCACTGGCGTCATGCCCTCACAGTTCAAGAAGGATTTGGATTCGTACCTGAAAACCCGTTCACCTGTGACGTTCTTGTCTGAGCTGCGCAGCAACCTGCAGGTGAGGCCTAACGCATCGAGATACGAGCTGCTCCTTACACCAGTTATTTAAGATACGAGTCGTGGCTCTGTCAGTATTTTAAAGTTTATTTGAAGGAAACAATGCAATTTCATGAAACACATGATTATACATGGTTAAAAAAAAAGCCAGAATTAGTTTTTTGTCGTAATTTAGGGGTTTGAGTCTTTTTTTTTTTTTATAAGCTGGAACGGATTAAGATACAGACGTGGTGTTTCTCGTCTTCGTCTCAGGTGTCTAATGAACCAGGAAACCGCTACAACATCCAGCTGATCAACGCTCTAGTGTTGTACGTAGGCACGCAGGCGATCGCTCACATCCACAACAAGGGCAGCACACCCTCCATGAGCACCATCACCCACTCTGCCCACATGGACATCTTCCAGAACCTGGCTGTGGACCTGGACACCGAGGGTGAGGTGGCAGCGCGGGAACCGTGTGCTCATAGCTAATGCTATCGGTTGATGGAGGAGTCCAAACACCACAGAGTGGAGTCAGTCTGAGTCAGATTAACATTCTATGATTTTTTTTAATTTTTTATTTTTTGTTCAGGGCGTTACCTGTTCTTGAATGCAATCGCCAATCAGCTGCGCTACCCCAACAGCCACACCCACTACTTCAGCTGCACCATGCTGTATCTGTTTGCTGAGGCCAACACCGAGGCCATCCAGGAGCAGATCACCAGGTGAGATCAGGATTCCAGCACAAGACGGGGGCGGGGGGAGTGGAGGTGAAGTGTGTGTGTGTGGTTCCGTCAGTCAGAGCGTTCTGCCCCTCTGCAGGGTTCTGTTGGAGAGGCTCATCGTGAACAGGCCACACCCCTGGGGTCTCCTCATCACCTTCATCGAGCTGATCAAGAATCCTGCCTTCAAGTTCTGGAGCCATGACTTTGTGCACTGTGCCCCCGAGATCGAAAAGTAGGTGCCTCGATGTGTGGTGCAGTAATCTCTCGCTTAGTCGCGCTTCAAGATTCACATCGTCGTGGATTTTTAGTAGGTAGTCACGTGATACCGTACGCGCATGCTATTGGCCGACAGTGTCCGTGTGTGCGCTTGCATTCCGAGACTCACGAGACACGGCGCACTTACGAGAATAAAAGAAACACTTTAAAGCGTTTTAAACAGTCTTTAAGGGTGTGGAAAAAGGTAATGCAGATAGGTGGTTTAATATCAGTGTGTGTGTGTGGGGGGGGGTCATAAACGTTTAAATTACCGTAAATAATGTAATATTTTGTCACTATATTGTGGAATTTTGTTCTTCGTGGGTGGTTCCTGGAACACGTTAACCGCGAGTAACGAGGGATCACTGTGTTTGCGTTCCGCTCTGGGGGCCGCCCTGTTTTCCCAGCTCCACTGGGCTCACACTCGTTTCCTCTTCCTCGTTTCCTCTTCCTCAGGCTGTTCCAGTCGGTGGCCCAGTGCTGCATGGGACAGAAGCAGGCCCAGCAGGTCATGGAGGGCACCGGTGCCAGCTAGCCTGTGCACCAGCCAGCATGTAGCCCTCAGGAGAGAAGCCTCAGCCTTGACCCACTCCCCCAACACACACAATCACACACACACACACACACACACACCTCCTTCTGTACTGTTGGCACTGGATTAACTGGCAACCACGGTGGTTTGAAGTGTGGATGGAAGGACTACTGCTCGCGGATCTAAGGAGTTCCACTTTGGTTTTGTTCCTTCGGGGCTGACTTGAGACGGATCGGTTCATGCTGTTTAATAACTTTTTTGATGTAAATATTGGGAAAAAAAAAAGGGAGCATGGGAGCGTAGAGAGGTGGAGAGCATTTGCACATGTCAAAATAAATGTAACCTGACATGTAAAGACATGGAAAACATATTTTCACTCACTACCAAAGTTCTTGGCTTTCGTTCCTCCCACACAAATCTTTTTTTTTTTTGTTTGTTTGTTTTTTGTTCTGTTTTTGAGTTCAGAGGCTGAACGGTAAACGATTGAAGGATAAAAAAAAAAAAAAAAAAAAAAAGCCGCCTGCTACTTTCATTTGATTCCTTTTTATTCCTGAGGAACAAGAAGATGGAGTTTCTCCCAGGTGCAGTGGGGGTCTGCTACAGTGGCGTTTGTGTGGGTGGAGATCGTTTACTGATGGTTTGTCATTCGACATGGCTGTGGAAGTCTCTCCATGGCACTTGTAAATTGTGCAAAGTGACGACGACATCGTATCTTGACGATTTGTACAAAGATCCAAATTGAAGAACAACAATAGAAGGACCAATACAGCCCATTTTGTAACATTTTGAATGTTTTGTAAATGTATTGGTCCATGTGTTGTATTTTGTAGTTCTTTCTAGTTTGCCTTTAGTTCTTGCTACTTAACTGCAGTATGCATACATAAAGGAATAAAGCATTCAAACTGCAGCGCGTCTGTCTTCATTCAGTGATGTGTAAGTAGAGAGTATTTTCTCAACTTTGTTTGAATCACAAGGTGACGCCAGGAATTCATGTTGGATTGAGGGATAAGGGGGAAGGACAGCTTCGTAGACTTCTTGAGATGAATTATCCCAACACTTCATGAAAGTTTAACCGACAATATAACTGTAGGAGCAATCGGACAAGGCCTGACACACCCTGAGGAACGCCAATTAGAACGTTTATTTACATCCTGTAATTTTCATCTACCACTGACAGACATGTTTTATGCCTTTCATGTTGAGATTTCACCAGATTTTGAGTTTTGGATGGTAGTGTTGACGGTAAAATCCTGAAGCTTCTCGCAACCTTTGACCCTGATCTTGGCTTATCGAGATGCCCATTTCATGGTCAATCATAAAGCTGCAGCTCATGAACATCTTTACCTGTCGACTCGCCCAGCAGATGTTTTTGACCTTTCCACAATGTCGAGGTAGATGACTGCAAATCTTTGAATTAAAAAGGATCATTAAGATGTTTTACAGCAACTTTATTCTTCATTAGTACAAAACGCTCTGATCAGCTGTGACAGGATGTTGACAGAGATGCACACAGGATACTGTTTGGACTACAAAAGCCCACCATTCATTTCCTGTTCTTCATACTTTCACTGTTGTCATACTTTTCCTTTCATGTTTCTTATGAGGGTTTATCTTGGAACTATTTTCCCTTTTTGATTTTATTCCTGCTTCTAAGTAACTTAATGCTTGAAACTAGAATCACAAAAATCTTGTGAGATCGTCGTGTCCCAGTTTCAGACTGGCTACTTCATCGTTTCAAGACAGGAAAGCTAATGACAACTTTTGAATTAAAAACATTAAAAACACAAATATTTTACTGCCCTGATGTCTGAATTCATTTTTTTAGATGGGATCTTCTCAAAACCAGGATTTATTGTGAAAGTGAAACATCAGAAATCTGTCTTTGACAAAAACAAAATGTCTTGATGGTCCTCTGCTCATGCCTCAGTGAGCTCCATCAGCCGGTAGAGGATGCTCTTCTGTCCGTAGCGCACCTGAAGTGCTCTCTGCTGCCTGCTGCTCAGGCCTTCGTAAGCTGCCCGGTCCTTCATCAGAACCTCATCGCCGTCCACATCTTCTGCCCCCATCTTCCCCTCGGCCTCGTCCTCTCTGTAGGACGTCAGAGTCAGACGGGCGGCTTCGTGGATCAGTCTTTTCCATGAAGCCTCTAATCCAGGCAGACCCTCGTTGGAGAAACTGTGGGAAACCTTCTCCTCGTCCTCTTCATCTTCCTCCCACCCTTCATTTTCTTTGAACTCTGACAACTCTTCTTTGGACATGTGCAGCACCTGAAGACACACAAAAGAGTCCCGTGGTCTTCACACACTCGGGGCCAACACGGGGGGTCTCCTCATCGGTCAGGTTCTCACCTTGAGAACCGTCTCCAGCTCCCGGTCTGTGACGCAGCCCCGCTTCCCAAAGACGAAGGCTTCGTCCTTTGGCATCAGCTGAGTCAGCACCTCCCACTGCGCCTCCTTCAGCTGGCGCTCCACGGCAGACTGAAGGCCTGGGGGGAGACGGAGAGGAGGACGGGATGAGGAGCACGTACTAGTTTCACTGTTAGAAGATTCACTTGTTCACCCACCATGAAATGTAGAAATCCCTTCAGTAGTTGTTGTGTGATCATGGGCAAACTGTAAAATGTTTTGTCCAGCGTTATAAAACAATGTTATAAAAATCTGGGATTATTTTTATTAAATCTAGATCGCACCTCCAATCTTTTTTCCGTTTTTTTTTTTTTTTATTTTTATGTTGGTCGTATCATTTCATCTTTTTTAATTAATCCTCCACACCTTAAAGGACGGTCCATGAAAATACTGTCTGACGTTAACCCGTCTGACGTTAACCCGTCTGACGTTAACCCGTCTGAAGTTAACCCGTCTGACGTTAACCCGTCTGAAGTTAACCCGTCTGACGTTAACCCGTCTGACGTTAACCCGTCTGACGTTAACCCGTCTGAAGTTAACCCGTCTGACGTTAACCCGTCTGAAGTTAACCCGTCTGACGTTAACCCGTCTGAAGTTAACCCGTCTGAAGTTAACCCGTTCCGTGGAGACAAATCGTTTGGGAACCGCTGGCTTTAGGTACAGTTAATAAATAATACACAAAGGCGTGCCTGAAATAACTTTCTAAAAACTTCATGATCTTGGACAACTTAGATCAGAGGTGTCAAACTAATTTCCTCTGAGGGCCACATCAGCTTCATGTCTGTCCTCAAAGGGCCAGATTATAACTAATAAATTGAACTAAATGTAACTCAATATAACGTAAAATAAATCTACTTATTCAAGTTATAATTGCACAGAAATAAAATGTTTCTTATAACATAAATCCTTTTGTCAGGTTATTAAACCCACGGAACTCCATCAATCAAGGATCAAACTATCAATGAATAAAGAAAAATTACATCAAACACAACTTTAACTTTGTTCAAAACGTTTTTGTCAGTTAAAATGGGCTTCATGACTGCATTGTGGGAAATGTAGTTTTGCTAAAAGCACATTTTTGACCTTTTTTAGACACTCTGCCCTTATATGCTCTTGAGGGCCACATAAAATGATGTGGCGGGCCACATTTGGCCCCCGGGCCTTGAGTTTGACACATGTGACCTAGACTTAACACATGCACGAGCACACGAGTGTCTGACGGCCGTGGGTCAGGAGTTTGCGTGGATCCTCTCTGGCTCAGGTTTCCCACTGACAGTAAGTCACCTTGTGTGGCGGCTGCGTGGACGTTGGTGCTGGGGATGCTGGCGGTGTCGTTGCTGTTGCTCTGGTGGGGTTCTGTGAACCCGTACATGTGCAGCAGCTCCCAGTTAGCCATCGGTCCATAGGTGTTAAAAACCTCCTCACCGCTACGGATGCGCCGCACGCTAACCATCTTCAAACAGTCCTGACCAATGACAGACAAGGAGCTTTAAAACGAAGCTGTTAATTCATGACTTAGGTTACTTTTGGTTTAGTATAAATAAAGTTGTTCAATGATTAAATGCTCTTCTGGGGGCAACAAACAAGAAAAGGCGTCACTGACTGGTGTGAACTCCAAATGAGCATTGTGATCCGACACGTGGTTGAGCATATCCGCCATGGGAACCATGATCGGTGGGCTTTGGGCGGTCTCCTCCTCTTCTTCTTCGTCCTCCTCGTCCTCCTCTTGTGGCTCCTGGAAACTGCATAGAGGAGGAGGAGGAGGAGGATTGGACAGTTCAAACAACTAAACAGATAAAACCTGGAAAGTGATGTGCTTCATGTTTGTGGGTGTTAGGTGTTAGTGATGAGATAAAACATTCTGTATCTGTTCATCTCATTAGATGTACCGATAGCTGTACAGCTAGACACACTTAAGCTTACGTCAACTGAGTTTGCGATGACTCGTCTTTTTTTTTTTTTTTTTTTAAATACAGTGGTACCTCTACTGACGAAATTAATTAGAAATTGAAAATTTCTTAAGTAGAGACGCGTTTTCCATGCAAATGCCCTAACACGTTCCAAGTCCCCCAAAATTCAGACATAAATGTTTTATAAAGCATAAAAATGCATCAAAACATGTAACAAATACATGTTACAATTAGATTATTACACAATAAATGAGAGTTGTGCATAATGTAAAAAACAAAGAATAAAGAATAAAATGATGGTCATTTACCTTTTAACTGCTGTCCTCATTGTTTTTTGCCCTCTTTGGTTCATGCGCTCCTGCCTCACCATGAACAACAGAGTGAATTCCAGTCCTCCTTCTGAACTTCTCCAACCACCCACGCCATGCCTTAAACTCCTTAAACTTCCTTTAGTTTTAATAACGTGGTGATTGTAGATGCATTACGGCCATATTCTTTGGTGAGATCAACCAAACGCATCCCTTTTTCATGTTTTTCTATCATCTCTTGCTTTGTTTGTACGGACAAAAAAACTCTTTTCTTCGTCTTTTCTTTTCCTCTTTTCTCCGTCACTTTCTTGGGGTCCATAGTGAATACTCTAAAAGTTAATATATTTACGTAAAACTATCAGAACTCCTCAGGGGTCGAGGGCCGAATGACGAGGACGTTGCATAGACACCTATCTAGCTCCACACAGAGGTCCCTCTTAGCCAATGGGATGCCAGGATGCTAGGTAATAGCCAATGGCAGAGCAGCTATAAGAATGTTGTGTTCAGGAACCTTTGGGAGCCGTGAGTATCAGCCCATACTGTATTTTTACCTTTCGTAACTCGAAATTTCTTTCGTAACTAGAGGCAATATTTTCCTGTTGAGACGTTTTTTAAGTAGAGTTCGTAAGTAGAGGTACCGCTGTACACGGAAAAATCTCTCTGGGTTCTCCGGCTTCCTCCCGCCTCCAAAAACATGCGCTTCAGGTTAATTGGCCGTTCCAAATTCATCGTAGGAGTGAGTGTGTGCATGTGTGTTTGTCTGTCTCTGTGTGGCTCTGCGTTGCACTGGCGTCGCGCCCGGAGTTTCCCCCGTCTCGTGCCCTGCGTCAGCTGGGATAGGCTCCAGCTCCCTGTGACCCGCCACAGCGGTGACAGAAAATGGATGGATGTATAGTTTCTTTAATACTGTATTGCAAAAAAATTCTTCCTGTATTTGTTCCATAACCTTAAACCTTGCTTTATTTTATAATTTATTCATTCATTTTCTGTACTACATTAAAAAATAATATTTAAGTGTTTGTGAGTTTAAAATAGACTTATATTAACCAAATATGATTTTGAATGCATTCATTAACAATGTCGTGGGCGGTCAGAACTGTGAATAGTTATCTTGAATTCCATTCCATTATTATTATTATTATTATTATTATTATTATTATTATTATTATTATTATTATTCCATTATCTAGAATTCCATTGTGTTGTGATCAGAGGTGTTTTAGTGTGTGTGTGTGTGTGTGTGTGTGTGTGTGTGTGTGTGTCTGTGTGTGTGTGTGTTTTATAGGCAAAACACACACATGGGCTATGTAACAGTTCAGCATTGAAACATTATAAAAATTAATATTGTCATTATTATTATTATGGGATTTGTTATAAATATGGTTTCCGTCATAATTAAGATTAAGTTTATTATTAATATTAGCATAATTAGCATAATTAATATTAGCATATTAATAATAACATTAATATATTATTATTAGTAACAATAATAATAACCAGGATACTGTGGTGACTGAACCCCCCCGGCTCGGCCCTGACGGGTGTGTTTTATCTCCTACCTGTAGGCCATGACAAAGGCCACCAGCTGTGTGTAGAGCTCCAGGGTGTGTGTGTTGGGGTCCCACAGGTCAGGATGCCTGGTGATGAAGGGGAGGACCACGTCGGTGTATTCCCTCTGGATGTTAGCCAAGTCCTGGTCCACGGCCTCTGGGACGCCCGTCCCCCTCAGCAGCGCGTCTCTCTCCGCCTTCGACCTGAACGATCTGACGTCATGACTGAACATCACGCCAGCAGGAAGTAGTGACAGACGCTTTACACCTGGTGTCCTACCAGAACATGGGCTGGTCCAGGATCCTGAAGTCCGTCCACAGAGACAGGTAGGGCCTCCAGTGGGACTGTGGGGACGTGTACTCATGTAGCAGAGCCAGGAGCAGAGGAACCCAGCCAGACGAGCACTCCAGAGACGAGCCCTCTGAAACACAACCGGACCATCAGAGAGACGTCCACACGTCTTCATCTCAGGAACACCAGGAAGGAACCGACCGTCACCTTTCTTCAGCAGGACGGACACCTTAGAGGTTTCCTGGCTGAGAAGAGCTGATCTGGGGACAGTAAATAAAACTTCCCCCTCGTCTATGTCGTCCACTGCCAGCATCCCATAGTCTGCTACCGTTCCCTCTTTACTCGCCCGCACCTGGGACAGAAACACCCGTCGAAAATGGTGTGCATAAAACGGTTTGGGGGCTGAATTCATGAAAACAAAAACAGGAAAGGATTCATTCATTCATTCATTCTCGTATCACATCCTCCGCTTCCGTGGGTCACGGGGGTTGCTGGGGCCTATCACAGCAGACGTACGGCTGAGAGGCGTGGAGATCGTGAAGCCACACGAAAGATTAATAAACACACTCTCAACTACGGACAATCTGGAATGGACCAATCCACCTGAGGCGCATGTTATCATCTGGCTAACAGTGTTGCTAATACAGCCAGGAAGACAAAGTGGACCGGGACCCCAAGATCACATCATGATCCACTCTGCTTCAGCTGATTGGACCGGTACCTTCACCACAGCACCAGTGGGTTGTGTCGGTCACCAGTGGGTTGTGTCTGTCACCAGGGTCAGGTGACACCACTGCATTAGTGGCAATCTGGTGACTGTGTGGTGCGGAGGACGACCTGTAGTCACACACCTTACTGCTGAGCACCAAACCCACTCCGTCACACCACTGGAGGAAGGTCTGCAGGGGACTGAGCTCTGACCCATCACACATCTGTCAACACACCAGTAAAGAATGGGCTTAAAGCACACAGCCAATCTACAAAATACAACCACAAATTAATAACAACACCACATTCTGTCTTCATGTCCTCTTTTCACTCTAGTATGGGTGAATGAGGAGCCCCCAGGACAGTGGGGCCCCCAGGCTGCTGGGGCCACTCAGGTAGTTGGGCCTCATGTTGTTTGACCACATGAAACTATGCTACTAATTTAGTAACTAATTGAGTACCACGTGATTCATGTGGTCAAACAACGTCCTGCTTCACAGGTTCATCCAACACGTGAATCTGACTGAAGGTGTTAGAGGAATTTCCGCGCTTCACGTGTTTTAAATGAGTTAAATTAACGTAAACGAAGAGACAATAACGTTTAATCATCGTCAAATAGTTTCTTCCGGCCGCCACGTGGTTGTCGCATGACGTCACTCAAGAACTCGGTGCATTTTCGCCACAGTTCGTGATTCGCGTGGATTCTTAAGCACTATGGTGTCTGGTTTGGAGGAGGTTTACACGGTAACCTTTGCTCGTTTCGCCTCCGTCGCCATCTTCGGACCGTCCGGGAGTCAGCAGCGGTGCGGCTAGCACGAAGCTAACCGGGGCTAGCATGAAGCTAACAGGGGCGTGAGTCCGGGAACGAGGAGTGTGAGCAGTTTGACCCGAGCTGTGACTTGTAGGCTGGGAAAAGGGTTTACGTAGCCACAGATATTACCAAGAATTTGCTCTTTGTGTTTGTTTGTCGTTTGGCAAATATTTGCATAAGAATTGGCAGTTAAAAGTTTACGTGTTAAGAAATGTAGAGTGGTGTCGCTTGTCCCACCTACCCGTAGGATTATAAACAGAATGCTTCAGCGCGTTAGCATACTGGCTCGTTGGTCTAGGGGTATGATTCTCGCTTTGGGTGCGAGAGGTCCCGGGTTCAAATCCCGGACGAGCCCTGTTTTATTACGTTATCACCCATCATGTACAGCAGGGGACTCATTTTCACTGAGGGTCACATCATCATAATGGCTGTCCGAAATGTAACTCAATGTACTGCAAAATAAATGTAGCTACTCCTTACTTTTAAATAATTCTGAATTTATTACTTCTCCAAGCTAAATTCCTTTGTAACATCTGTGCAGCATTACCGTTGCACTGAAAAATTATGTTTGCTTGTATCTCTGTTATAACATAAATCTTTTTAATTTGTCAGGTTATTAAACCCACAGAACTTCATCAATCAAGGATCAAAATATCCAAGATAATAAAGAAAAATAACATCAAACACAAGTTAGGACATTAACTTTGTTCAAAACAACATTTTTGTCAATGTTAATATGGGCTTAATTACTGTATTGTGTGCCCTATTCACCTTTTATGTTCTCGCGGACCACTTGAAATGAAGTTGCGGGCCACATTTGGCCCCCGGGCATTGAGTTTGACATGTGCTATACAGGATACAGAAAATTCTAAACACGATGAGTTTTGGAACCGGAGTATCTGGACTATGGTTCTATTTAACGAAAACAAATTATTGACACTTGAAATCTCAAAATAAATATGATCTGCCTCACACAGGTTCAATATCTGATTTAAATTCTGTGATATGAATACTCATCTCAAACTATTCCAATTCTGCAAGTTTAGGAGAACCTATCTTCCCCATGTGGTCGCAGACCAAACAAATCAATCCCCGCCTTTTACAGATCCAGACATCCCTAGTTGAAACAGAAATCACTATCACCCGGTTTTCAACTGTAACAAACACAGGCAAAGAAATGAACAACAATCATTACAACGTCGTTTTTTAACTTCAACAGAATTTTCTTTTCTATTTTTTTTCTCTTCTTTCTGATGTGTTAATATACTATTTTGTTTCCTTTGACTCGCACAGTCAGGATGGCCGAGCGGTCTAAGGCGCTGCGTTCAGGTCGCAGTCTCCCCTGGAGGCGTGGGTTCGAATCCCACTTCTGACAAAGCAATTTTTGTCAATGTAGAGTAACTATAAATGGTGTTACCGACTCAAAGCCTTCCGTAATCGTTCAACTTATAAAACTTTAAAATTGAGAGTTTAGGTGACATATTACTGGTAAATGTTTGCTTTAGTAAAACATCAAAAAAGAAGACAATGAAACAAAGATGAAACATATTCACAGACAATTTATTTTTAATTGAAATTATTTCACATCATACTTGTTATTTTTCCTGTTGAAGATCGTTCATATTTTTATTACAACAGCCACAGAGCAGCAGCAGCAATAATAATAGTAATAATAACCCAGCAGGAGAAGCAGATGCAGAGAAAGCCTGAAAATAGAGACAACGGGCGTCCTCCTTCCAGCCTGCAAAAAAAAAGTTACAAGGAATCATGGGATTTTGTTTTCAGTCTGCCAGATTTAACAGGCTGTGCCACATCTGACCTTTTTCCTTTCATACATCTGTTAAGATTCCAGCTATACACTACTTAAACATATTAGAACTGGTTTTACAGTCTGTGTTGAATAAAAAACAAAACAGAGGAATAGACATGAGCAGGAATCAGGGTGGGAACAGAAAGCAAAGCACAGTGAGCTCCACAGGATACATGGACATGAGAGAACAGAGGATTCAACCATTACATGTTCTACAGTAATACAAAAAGCCAACATTAGAACCTCAGGCTGTGCAGGTGGCAGCTCCAAATGGCCTAAAAACTGTGGGATGAGTTCAGTGACAGGATTTCCCCCAAGAACGCTCATTTATTTGAAGGAGTAGTTTGACATTTTGTTAAATTTTCATATTCACACTTTACAGGAAGCTACGGGGAGCACTCAGTTGTATATAAAGATGGGGAAACGAATTTTAACCAGATGTCCCAGCACATCGAAAGGAAAATGAAAAACTAAATGTGGAACACATTGTGGTTTAAGGGCCTTTATGTGTGGAAGTCATACAACTGTAGTCGTTTACCCATGTGGCCCTTCTTCATGCTAAACGAGGCTAACCAGAGACCCACTGTAGCATGGCATTAGATGGTCGACATGACAAGTTATACAAAACATGAAACTACCCCTTTTAAACATTTAGACACTAATAAAACAAAAAATATAGTAAAATGAAACTGAATTTGGTAAAGCTATCATAGTAAAATTAAACTGACAGTTTGTTGATGTGTGGACACAAGAACTTTATTTAAACGTGATAATTGGCCAATCAGTGCGGTCCACCTGTGATATGATTCGCTGGCAGGATTAGAACAGGAAACATTAATATTTTTGGATATGAAAAACGTCATGATTACATTTCAGATAGCTTCAGTCCTAAAGTACCAGTACTGGCATTGGTTTTCTTATGAAATCATTTTCAAACCCTGTACTGCCTGGACCAATAGGATTTGTTAAGGCTCATAGGGAGGATCCTGGCAACAACCAATCAGAAAGTAGTTATATTGGATCTCTCTATGTCAGTCCTTAACCTCAGTGAGATAGTGATCAGACCCTTTATATTTCAAACCTTTAAAAAAATACAAAATAGAAATACCAGATAATGCAGCAACATGTACATGCAAAAAAAGAAAAAAAAAACACACACACAAGGAAACAATTCTTTGATTAAAGTGATTGAATCAAGGACTTTTAAAATATAATGAAAACACAACTCGTTAGATTAGAGTGCACTTTGTGTGACAACAAAAACCATCACACACACATTAAGATGAAGGCAACGCCAGCCTGCCGAAGACGGCGAGCTAAGCTAAGAGAAATACAAAAAGATATGAGGAAGAAAAGAAAAAGCATTCAGTAAATGGTTCGAATAGAAGTAGGGCGGGGCGATTATTTACAGGGGTATATACATCATACGGTATGTGAAATGTCCTAAAGCCAGACCCGAAGGTGGCCACACACACACACACACACACACACACCACAGACTAAACAGAAAACTGTCATGGCACCCAATAAATAGGAAACACAGGTGTGTCATAGTGGACGGCATCCTGCCCTCTGCTGGAGATCACCGACGGGGAGCATTCAGGAGAATAAATTAAACGGATGGATTCAGTCAGAGCGAGGCTGACTGGGAAAAGGTGGAAGCGTGGCTCGTCTCGTGTTTTCTAGAGCCACCGACAAAAACCAAACTACACGTAGACTCAAAGGAGGGAGGGCTTCTGACAGAGTCGGGGCGTTGACCACATGATGACGTGCCGCTACGAGAAGGAGGCAAATTTTGAGGGAATGTAAATAAGCAAATATGGCCGAAAGGTGCCTTTTTCTCCAAATCTTTTATCCCTTTTAGCCCACTTTGAGAGAATATGTACAATAACTATATCTCAAACTTTAATGAGAAAGTAATGGTTATCACTGCCTGGAAAATGTCGCCAATGTATTAGAGCGCAATATAAATACAGCAGAGCAACTCAAAACTGGTGGTGTGACAGAAAAAGAAAAAGATATCAGAGGCAACTCATCCACAGCTCCAATCAGAGGCACCGGCGCTTCACCCTGACCTCAGCGGGTCGGAGACAGCGGTGTCTCTGCACAAGCAGGTCAGGAAACACCAATCTGCTAACAACTGCTCGTTTTGGCCAGATGAAACCAGTGTAAAAAAAAAAAAAAAAACACACAAAAAAATAAACCAACTAGAATTGATGAAGATGTTTGGCAAAGTTTGTCTTTTCAAAAGCCATCTTAAACAGAGGCAAAAAAAAAAAAAAAAAAAAGCAGCAGAGTATATGAAAATATACAACTCTCAGCTGGTGATGAGTCTGGTTTACAGGTCCACTTTGGAATTACTGTAGTCCACTTTGCAGGTTCCCACCAAGGTCTGAACAGATCCGTGAGCCGCTGCTTTCTTGGTTGGCTTTTTGTTTTATAGGTTGCCAAAAAAAAAAAAAAAAAAGACAACAAAGTCTGGGTACTTCATTAATTATCAGGACAAAGTCCAGGAGAAGCAGAGTTTAGGAGTTCTAAAAGAGACGATTTATAAATATGACGCAGTCCCAGACTGCCCAGCTATACTGCTACACAACTGCTGCATTAAATAGCAATGGGAGGTCCTGGAGTATGTACACTGAAAACAAACGCAACAAAAGAACTAATGTTGCAGTCCAACTTTCCTGCAGAGCTCCCGAAATGGTTTGGGGGTCATGTCATCTCTGGGGGGGGGGGGGGGGGGGGGGGGGGGGCTTCTCTTCATATATATGTAGGATATAGAAACACACAATATATGAAAGCACATATGTCTGGAAAAATATGTTCATTTCAGTTGATACAAACCTTTTTATTTTTACTTTGTTGTGCATGAAGGTGTCGTAAATGAGGGGTTAGGCACAGTCTTGTCTTCTTTTCTCATGTTTCCCAATGAAATCAATGAAAGACGAACATTTTCAATTGATGCCAAACATGCATGAAAGAGACGACTGACGTGTTCGATACGTGTTCGATACGTGTTCGATACGTGTTCGATACGTGTGTTAGGGAGAGCAGGTGGAATGTGAACTGTCTTTAACGCACGAGGACAGGAGACAGGAAGAGAAGGGAAGCTGTTTCGGGGGGGGGGGGGGGTTCCTGGCGACCTGGAGGTGGTGAACCGTAATTAGACTGAAGATGACAGCTGGGACCGTCGGTGGAACACGGGGCAAAGGTGTCGGACACACAGAGAAACATGTCCCCCATGTCAGAATAAAGTGGGTCCTTGCATGTCCTCTGAGCGCGTCAGTAAAAACAAGGTCCGTGAAAACATCAGAGGAAAGGGGGGGCAGACAGGTCCAAGGAAAAAAACAGAACAAAAAAAAAAAGATGCTAACGCTGACCGCACAGTTCCCTCCCGTTGGTGGGGGGGGTGGGTGGTGATATCTGAAGCTGATGAAGACTCCTTGTGTTCCTCATGATGGTGGCGACAGAAACGACACAATTTTCATGTTGTGTATCTGAGCCTGTGGGCAGTGTGCGTGTGTGTGTGTGTGTGTGTGTGTGTGTGTGTGTGTGTGTGTGTGTGTGTGTGTGTGTGTGTGTGTGTGTGTGTGTGAGCGTGGCTGATCACCAGGCCTCCGTGTACCGAACATCTACATCTTTCAGGTTTGGCAGTTTGGCCTGAAAAGAAAGACAAATGGAAAAACGTCACTACTGTTTGTTCCACTGCTTTTATGTGGAACTGGAATTTTCTTTGCAAGAATGTCTCACTTTTACATGTTCTCCTCAATGCACTACCTATTCATCATAGCGACTGCAGTATTTTCCACACCTAAAAGGCTTCAATTTTCTCAAAAACTGACAGTGTGCCTTATAATCCACTATGAAAAAAAGTTTTGAAATAGGCCATTCATTGAAGGTGCGTCATATAATCCAGTGCGCCTTATAGTGTGGAACATACTGTGCATTATGGGAAATAATACAAACTAATATTAAAAATTAAGCAATGACTTTCAAGCTGTTTTCAAGGATCAGCACCATAAAAACTGATCAGTAAAAGTTAATTTCTCAGGAGAGACTGGTTGTCCTGGTCTAGTGTTGCTTCATAAATGAATGACTACTACTGATTCAAACGTCACACAAGAAAGTTGTTGATGGTTTAAAATGGCTCTTATAATACTGTACAGCAGTGGCCCCCAACCTTGAAAGCTCCACCGACCGGTTTTATCTTTCTTTACAGTCACTGCAGAAAATCCCGTTTCACAGAGACAGGAGGTTGGAAATGGAAACAGGGTTTAAGATATTTTTTTGATAATCTGCCTTGACTTTAATCCAGAACACTCGAGCGGTTGTGGACGCTTAATTTAGGCTGGTAACCTGTCACGGGATTGAGACCTGTCAAGCGGGACAGACGTCATTCCACACAGACAAAATAAAACATCTTTAGACTGGTAATCAATTTTAAAAAAAAATCAAACGTTCTGTGCCGCCCGGTAACTAATGTAACCGGGTCGTGGTACCGGGTCAGGACCTGGTGATTAGGGACCACTGACATAGGCGGATGTAACAGAGAATCGGGAAATTTTTCAAAATAAAACATCTTTCAGTTTTCCGAAATAAATTAAACGAACGTAATGTAAGTTATTTATTCTTCACATTGACACACAGGTCAGCGCTCCGTGGACATTTGGTTTGAGTCGTGTTGGATCGATACCTTGAGGTCCTCGTATGTGTCGGCTGTGAGCTTGGTGCTGTTCATATTCAGACTACAAAGACTTTTCATGGCTGAAAAACAAACAAGGAAACATGTTAATAATTCTGAGCTGTTCCTGGAATTCTGCCTAATCAAACACAGAATAGAGTCACGTGTGTGTGTGTGTGTTTCCTTACAGCTGAGCGCCAGCAGCCCGGCGTCGGTGACGGGGGTCTCGCACAGGTTCAACACCTGAAGACAGGCCAGATGCTCGGACAGCAACCTCAAGCCCGCATCCCCGAACTGACCAGGACAGACAGACGGGACAGACGTCAGACCGCTGTGTGTGTGTGTGGTTGTGTTAGTGCTGTGTGTGTGTGTGTGTGTGTGTGTGTGTGTGTACCTGGGTGGACCAGAGGTTGAGCTGTTTGAGTGAGGGCAGCTTGATGAGCTGCTCAGCACAGGCACTGGTGACGTTGGTGAAGGCCAGGCTCAGGTTCTCCAGGTTCCCAAAAGAACCTGAGCTCAGCAGACGGGCCAGGTCTGCATCCTGCACGGAGAAACACAGAACCAGTGGGATTATATTTAATCCCAGCCTTGTTTAAGCCTGGCATGACAGAAGGTGGGCTCTCACCGTGGACTTGGAGGGGAGGGTCAGCCGGGTGGGGCCTCCTTTCCGTTGCTAAAGGAGACAAACAGAGAACAGGCGTCTGAGCTCTGACTGCAGGAAGCCGTTCACACACTGGGTGGCGTGAGTGAGCGCGTCACACACACACATTCAGGTCACATTGTGGAAATGGGACAGCAGGTTGATCACAAAATACTGTTTAGAGAATTGTGAATAATGAAGATTTCCTTTCAACACGATGACGCAAATATTGTCTTTAACTGTAGAAAGAAAAAACAATTCAAACATAAAAGAAAACCGGTGTCTTTTCTTTTTTAAAATGAAAATGAATGATGCTAAAATGTTTACCAGTGCATGTATGTAAAAACACACACATGCATTAATCATTTATTCAACTGCTTATTATGAAAAATAAAACAGAAATGATCTTTTTTGATATGATCACTACCAAATTTGGTTTTAAATGTTACCTTTTTCCCCACACAGGACAAAAAGACGAGGATGTGATGGGAGTGACTCTAATTTACAATATTATCATTTAGGGAGAGCAAAAAGATCAGAAAATGTTTTCTGTCCTGCAAAACTTGTAGAATAAATACATCACACACATATCTGTACACACAGAAGTGTGTGTGTGTGTGTGTGTGTGTGTGTGTGTGTGTGCCTTGTGGCGATGATTACTGAGGGAGAAACGAAGCATTTAGCTGCTGCAGAGGACGTCTGTAGACGCGATGAAAGGATGTGACAAGATGCTAGCGCATCATCACTCCTCTGTCTCCTGGCAACAGGGACTCATCGTCAAAGCACTGACATAACTTAAGAAGAAGAAGTCATTTTGAAATGAGCGAAAACTCTCTAGATGTGACGGACTCTCAGAGAAGATTAGAGGAGACATGATGCAGAAAAAAAGTTTCAAACATGAAGACACACACGTGTCCGTCCAAATTTCAAACATCACGTCCTTAGGACACCAGAGTGCATAAAGAGATAAACTCTTACTTAAATGTTGTATTAAGTTGCGTTGTATGATTTTCTGGTTGTCATGGCGATTTCTGTTTTTGACAACTGGGAGCACATTATTTTCATAACATTATGAAAATAATATAATATTATTATTATTATTGTTATTACTATTATTATTAACAATATTATTGTTAATATTAATAACAATATTATTGTTAATATGAATATTATTAATTAACAATAATATTGTTAATTATTATTATCATTATTATTATTGTTGTTGTTGTTGTTATGTTAGTGTAATATTATTATTGTTATGTTAATAATAATATTATTATTATTAACATTATTTTCATAGCAGCCATAGAAACTGGATGTATGGATGGATTGACGTTTAAATGTGCTTGTGTGTAGATGTAACTCCTTATCATCAAGGTTTTGGCATCTGATTACTGAAGGAGGCTGGGACTCACTGATTGGTTCATTCTGACCCGGATGTACCAGCAGACCTGAGGCCGTCTGAACAAACTGAACCCAGGACAGATCTGACTTCTCAGCTCTACTAGAGAACCCGCTGTTCTCTCCTTGTTCTCATCCAAACCAGCACATCCAGCACAGGTTGGGTTCTGAACCTCTGGAACCTTTTGACAGCTGCAGTGTGTCTGAATCAAGGACACTGATTAATATCAGTATGGGGAGGGTTAATTTTTTTTTTGTTTTTTTTTAAAAAATGTTTAAAAAAAGTTTTTTTTTTAAATAAATGTTTAAATTGCTGTAGATAAATAGACTGCAATCTCGATGGCGGATTCCTTAATGGCGTGTGGTTCCTGGAACTTATTAACCGCAAACAACAGACCGCACTGTTTAAGACGCATCCGATTATAAGGTGCATCTTCAAAGAATGGCCTATTTAAAAAAAACCCTTTTCATATATAAGGCGCACTGGATTATAAGGCGCACTGTCAGTTTTTGAGAAAATTAAAAGCTTTTAGTTTTTCCTTATAGTGCAGAATGAATGAATGAATGAATGAATGCTTTATTTCAAACATGTGTGCAGAATAACAACAATAATCAAGACAAAAATAATAATAATAATACACAAAACGTGCCCGAAAAGGAGTAGGATGAAGCATAAGCTTATTTAATCCTACCCCTTCTTCACTTCTCTAGTAGCTTGAATTCCTTACTTATAGTAATAGCGTGCATAATACAAAAATAAATAAATAAATAAACAAATGAAGTCTTAAACATATATACAAGAAAAGATAATAAACAGAAAAGTAAGTAACAAATAGAATTAATTAAAAAAATAAATAAATAGAAAATACACAGAAAAAAACACAGAAAATACTGTAATGAAAATCTGGTGACTTGATTCTCTATGAGAGGCTGAACCCAAAAGACACGTAGGACTAGAACACGTTCTCACTTCAGATCTAAAAGAACCGACTGTCAGTGAAAACATTGTGTCCACTAACTATTCAGTACTGTGTGTGTGTGTGTGTGTGTGTGTGTGTGTGTGTGTGTGTGTGTGTGTGTGTGTGTGTGTGTGTGTGTGTGTGTGTAACTCACCAGCTCTTTGAGCTCTCTCTGCCGCTCACAGAGCTGCTCGTACATACGCAGGCCCACATGCGTGCTCTCAAGGGTGGAGATGATCTGCAGCTGGGTGTCTTTGTTCTCGATGATGTTGTATTCCAGCATCAGACACAGGATCTGAACACACACATGGCAACACACACACACACACACACACACACATTGACTTATGCGTGATACACAGTTTACTGTTTCGTGCTCAGCCTGTCAAACATTTGTAAAACGTCTTTCACGGCTCTGGAGGGACTGGTTCTGTGACGTCCTTCAGCTGGAGGATGATTCAGTATAAAACAAACTAGTACTAGAGAAGGAAAGACAAAATCCTACTTGTTGCATCATGGGAAATATAGGTGTTTCATACTGGAAACCAGTGCAGCCTCAGACTAAAATGCTGGTTATTTTCCCGTCAAATCAGGCAATTTAATCTCCTGTGCTGTCAAAACCATTACTGCAACTGGAGCTGCGTCACTTATTCAATGAGTCACTTTGTCAACAAACATTTATCTGCAACTATTATTAAAATAAAAATATTTTATAGGTGACAGAGACACACCTCCACCATGGTCTGGTTCCCACGCAGGGCCAGCAGCATGCAGGGGCCCAACTTGTTTTCAGCCAGAGACAGCAGGAACTTCTTGGTTTTGTAGCAGGAGCCCATCAGGATATGAACCTGCAGGTAGAGGTGGTTTGTCGGCAACCGTTCACTACTACTGTAATTATTTAACACTAGGTGTGTGTGGATCCACTCACCATACTGGCAAAGAGCTCTCCATCATCATCACAGGCAACACCCCCAGGGCTGTAGAGCTGAAACCAGCCGTCTTTACCTGAACGTACACTGAGCAGGCATGAATGAACCTGGAACACACACACACACACACACACACACACACACACCTCATGATTCTAGGGCTGCTTTAGGACTAAAACACTGGTAACCTCACACCAACACACACTCACCTCCTGCCTGGGGTCCTCGGCAAACCTCTGGATAACGTACTTTAATTCCCTGATCAGACAGAAACAGTCATCAGAATGTTGTCAGACTTTAAATATAACTTTATCGATAAAGACGAACTGAAGGTGTGTGAGCTACTCACTTGGTGAATTTGGCGTGTGCGAGAGCCCTGGAGAGAGAAGCAGAGAGTGTGTTCAGCTGAGAACCGGGATGAACTCTGACCGGAAACATTCGCTGGACGGACGCTTTTTCTGTTTCTCAATCACAGATCATCACATCCACATAGTACACGTGTCACAATGGGCTCAATTACCCACAATGCATTAGCTGTTTTTCACTGTTGGTCCTGAAAGGTGTCTAGAAGTAAACGGCAGCATCATCAACAGGGAGCGTTCTTCAGACAAACCCATCAACTGATCTCAAATTCTCTCAACAATCCTGCTAAATATAAATTCATGAGGCTTCACATGATGTGAAGCGTTTAAGGTCATAAAAATAAAACACCAGCGAGGCTCCACGTGTTCACAGGCTAACCTCAGGCTCCAGCAGCCATGTTTTGGTATCGCAGCGTCAATTTAAACGCCGTGTTCGGTCTGTTTATCTACAAGAAAGTGTTGAGACACAGGTGACAGAAGGTCACCGCTGTACTTCAACGCATAGCTTGACGTTTATTTTTCGGTCAGTAGATGTAGAACCCAATTCTCTGCTCGTCTGCTCTCTATCACGATAATTTGCTTTTATTTCCCTCTTATTTTACATTTATTTGTCTATTTATACGTGTTTGTAAGGCATTTTATGACTTCTACCGAGGACCTTATGATTTCACTCATGACTGTTTGTTTGTTGGCTGCTGGGAATGTCAGCGACTGAACAGATTTCCAGTAAACATGCTGGGAGGACGGGTCTTGTGCCGGAATCGACCCGTTGAATTTAGGCGACCAGATAAAAGGTCGATTCACAAATGTTCCCTTACTTCCCTAATACTGTGAGACGAGGCTTTTTTAAACATTTTCCTTAGAGCTGACACACAATAATCAATCAATATCAGGTACATGGAATCTAGGTGTGGAACCAATTGCCGGTACTTTTTAATGGGGCTTGTCCGAATGAAAAGGCTCAGTCAAAGGAATGTATGCTTGTTATAAACTATTATTATGAAGTATGTTTTAATTTTCTCGTGCTATTTTTATTCTGATTCAATGCTTCTGTTTTTATTTGAAGCATTTCTTCAATAAAAATGATAATAATTCTTATTTTTAGAGCCACGCAGACGTGGGCAGAACATACAAACGCCGCCGCACAGACAGGAATCGAACTTAGAACCTTCTTGCTGTGAGGCAACGGCGCAGTAGGTGCCACCCATCAGTAAAACAAATTTTAATATGTTACCGGTAATCATTTCAATGTTTATTGAATATAATATTAACATTGACAGACTATGGTGGATTATAAGACAATGGGTCCTTCCTGCACTTATGTGGGGCTCTATTTTTGTGGTGCTGTTTACTTGTAGATTAAGCACAAAGAAAATTTAACATTTAATTTGTGAATTGTGATGATTTTCTCCTTTATTCCAGGCTGGATGTGAGGAACCCTCGGAATAAAGCCACACATTTCCCCTCCAAACACCAGTGTGGAATCATTCTAACGCAAAAATGGTACAAGAAGCAACACCTGTTTAACATTACAGGAGAAAAACATCAGTGTGTGTGTGTGTGTGTGTGTGTGTCTGACTGTGACGTGACTCATTATATCCTCTGCTGTAGGGTGCTGGGGAGTATTGTTGCCTTTCCTAATGACGCCTGCAGCCACTGACCAGGTAACAGTGGCGCAGGTAAGCACCATGTGCGTCCTCGTGTCAGGCACCATTCAGCACTAATGAACCTCTGGATCTGCCAGCCAATTAGAAATAAGGCTCCAGGCTGCTTATAGCCAATTAAAGTCGGCTCTCCGGAGACGGAAAAGTTGCTTTCCAGTTCACGACCCCCCAGGAGGCGTGGTGAGGCTCCTCACCCACGTCAACAGCCAGGGCCCTGTGGGGCCATCCTAGACACCGGACACGTCCCACAGGGACGGGGGTGTGCATGAGTGGGGGGGGGAGGGGTGAGAGGATGCAGGTAGTCACGCTGATGCCTGCAGAACCACAACAGTCATGGCTTTCCCTCTCTTTTTTTTTTTTGGATTGGAGTCATGAGTGTTTCCGTCACCATCACGAGACACACAGTATCCTGGGGCCGCTGTTAGGGACCGATCTCCACAGTTCTACTATGTGAAAACATATCTTTTATATCTTTATTTGTGTAACTGAATAAAACTGTGCTTAAAACTGTGTAAACAGCTTTTAGCCGTACGGTACTTTGTGTGTGACAGGTGTGTCCTCAGGTGAGGTGCTGAGCTGCCCACAGCGAGTGTGTCTACATTTAGCTCTAAAATGTGTCGCCACACCTACAGGAGTGGCTCACTTTTTCTCTGTGGTTTCTCACTTAGATTTGCACTGAAGTCCTGAATCTGGCAATACAGGTAGTCCTCAACATACGAACATGATTGTTTCTGAGAGGTTGTTTGTAAGTTGAATTGTTTGTAAGTCGTTATTTATGACATTTTTTTAGAAAAAAAGAAAGATCTTTTATTTGTCATTATACACGGATGGTACAGCGAAATTGCAAGGCCAGATGGAGAGTTGGTCCAGAGCCGCTGCCCCTGGGTGCGCCGCCTCTACGGCCCAACATGACCTAATATTCCTTAGATGCATGTTTTTCCTGATTTCAGTCTACAATTGCCATTTCAGGTCATTTAAATGTAATTACTGCTCTATATACTAAAGTGCACCTGTACTAAGGTACAGGTCATTTAGAGTTCCGTCATAATACACAACAAAATAAAAATCAAGTTTCCATCATTTCCCTTGACATTTCACTCGTCCTCCACAAATACTGGACTCTTAAAATCACCAGAAAAGTGTTAACAGAACATAATATCACGTTCCTGGGCAATAAATAAGAATAAATACATAGAATCAAATCAAAATATGTACGTATAGTTCCAATGTCTACTGTTATGCGTCACACACTTTTGCTCCTTATAATTTAAAAAGGGGCAGAAGAAGAAAACACTTCAAAAACTCTCCAGCACCAGATTCAGCTGTATGATACTTTAGCATGTAGCATATGTCTGTGGGAGCTGCAGCAGTGCTGCCACCTGCAGGGGTTGTGGCAGGAAGGGGAACTGCAGGACAAATAGTCTGTTTGTATCTCTGAATGTTCGTAAGTTGAGGACTACCTGTACTTGGTTTGACGTTATTTGCTACTTGGCACTATTGAGAAATACATCACCTAACCCTGCCCTTAAACACTCAGGTTATTGTAAAAAAAAATAGTTCCACTTCCTGCTTGACAAATGTGTAGTTTTAGTCATATTTTAATGTTAATGTTAACGTAATGTTATTTTAATTTTAATGTTATATGTTGCCTTAATTATTTGCATCTTGTGTACATATTTTGGCCGTGTTGCTGGTCTGTGAAGCGTGTGTGTGAACAGGTGTGTGTTCACTCACTCTTTGGGGAAGGGGATGGGCTGCAGCAGGCTGGCCAGGGCGGGTCTCCAGTCATCGTAGTCCGACCTGATGGATTCAGACAGACATAAAAAGAAAAGGACAAAAGGCAGAGATGAAGTCACTCAATGTAAAATGTTAATAGGAGGGCGTCGCCGTGCCGATCGCGGCGCACGGACAAAAACCCAGAGCGGAGGTTGAAACCTGAGGAGTCCTGAGGTGACGCGGGCCCACGGCGCTGATTTACCACTAAATAGAGCAGCATCGCATTACTGTGAGTTCAGGAACCCGGTTTTGTTCACGACGTGACAAACATGCAGACACGATCACTTTGTAGGAAAATCCTGTAGACGAGGGACACACGTAACCGCCGCTCCACTTTCACCTCCGTGTAATCAGCACTGGAGTTTATGCAGTCGTTCTTTCAGGACCATTTAACCCAATTACGCTGATCACTTCTTCAGTCGCACACTCTCAGATATGTAATGTCACTTTTACAAAGTGGGGCACTTCCCAGCTGGTTGACATTGACTTCCTGTGCAGACAGGAACTTCATGGGTTCACAGATGTTGGGTGTTTTTTAGTACGATCTGGTCACGGATCACAGCAAATTATTCCCATTTAAATTAGCTAAAATTATTTTAATCCATTCCAATCTTGTAAAAATTATTATCAACAAATACACATGCAGACTTTACTTGTTTATAATTAATTACGTATAACTTATGTAAAAAACGTAGGAAAGAACGAGATCCGGTCTCACTGATGTTGTATCCATCCGCCAGCTAGCGGTGGCGTCCTGAAGCACGACTCGTGTCTCATATTTTTGCTCGTTTGTTGGACATTAAGACGTAGCTCATGTCTTCTCATGACTTCTACATTTCTTTTCATTCTTTATCATTGTTTGCATAACTTATATATAATTAATTAGTCACAGGTAAAGTCTGTATGTCTATTAGTTGATAAAAATATGGTTTTTTTTGTCATAATTTAGAGGGTTTGGGGCTTTTTTTTACAGGCTGGAATGAATTAAAATGCTTTTAGTTATTTTAAATGGGGGAAATTTGCATGACATAGGAGCTCAGTTACAGAATGGAGTAAACTCATATGTTGAGGTACTGTATTTCAGATCTGAGTGGTCTGATTGAAAGAAATGTCACATTTGAGGTTTGGGTACAGATGTAGGTTGAGGATTAGTTTACACTACCAGCCTCTGGCTGCTTTTCTGATTCAGAGCTTTCTACGTGACTCAGGTGAGTCCAACACACTGACCCGTGACGCTAACAGTTAGCGGGGACAGATTCCTGTGTGGACTTACAGCATCTTGAGGATGAGAGCGAAGCAGCCCAGAACGCGGTCGGCCTGCGCCGGCAGCTGGATGGACAGCGTGTTGACGGCCGGGCTGACCATCAGGCAGTCGATGAGGTTGGGCTCGCTGTCGCCGCGCGACGGCGCCCCCTTCCTCTTGGTGTTGGCAGAGTTGTTGTTTCGCTCCAGCTCCACCAGGATCTCGCTGGAGTTGACGACCGAGGGGGGAGGGGAGAGGGGCAGGGAGGGCGTCGGGGAGGAGACGGGAACGGACGTGGTGGAGTTGGAGGGCGTGGGGACGGGCGGCTGCAGGGGGCTGGGGCTGGGAGACAGGGGCAGGAGGGTGGTCGGGGGCGGCGTCGGAGGCTCGGTGCGGAGGAGGCGAAGGGGCATGGGGGGTTTGCGGTCGTTCTGCTGCTGGCAACCGTTTCGGATCTCCTTTAAGCTGGGGGAGTTGTCCCGACTGCAGAGAGAGAAACCAGGGAGGAGACGTGGTTAGACCACCAGGGGCACGACTCTCACTGAGGGACACCAGGTCTATAAAGCACAGGGGTGACATCATAGAAAAGGTTACACCAGACTGGAAACCGAGGGAGGTGGGACCGTCGGAGCCCAGAGACGCGACGAGCGGAGCGACGCTCCTTTGTGTGCTACGAGTTTTGGAAAGAATGGCTAAGAATGTAACCCTCTGGGGCACACGAAGGGAAGGAGACGATGCTAATGAGTGAAGATAGCCCAGCCCTCACATCCACCGACAACACAACGCCCCAGTGGAACTCACTAGGAAACAACATATTAAACAACTTATTAGGCTTTCAAGGCTAAACTTGTTCAGAAATGTTAATGTAGGTGAATAAAAATCCGTGTTTTTACACAGATCGATCCAGGATTGATTGCAGCTGTTTTTTTTTGTTCCCATTAATTTCTATATTTGAAGCTATGACTGACGGGGGGGGGGGGGGGATTTACCCAGTAAAATGAACCACATTTAATATTTAGAGCAACAGTAATAATCAAAATTATATTGAAAAAAGCAGCAACATTTGGACGATGGGGTTTTCTTGTTGGCCCTTTTAAACCATCACAGCTGCTCAGACACACCAGTAACACACCAGTAACACACCAGTAACACACCAGTAACACACCAGTAACACACCAGTAACACACCAGTAACACACCAGTAACACACCAGTAACACACCAGTAACACACCAGACCTTAATCTGATCACATTTCTAGACAACATCTGCAAATTGCTACTCATTTCCTTCCTTTATCAGCGGTAAGATAAACAGAGGAACCGTTTTTCCTCTGTTACAGCTGAATACACTGGTCTTCATTATCGACACTAAAAACTGCAAAATGTTCTCACACCTTGACATAACAGGAAATGACACGACATGTTCACCAAGACCACATGAAGACCACAATCAGAACGTAAAGCTTCCAACCCTGAGAAGTCTCATTACTGAAAACTCATTTTCACACATGGCTCCAGGTGATCAATAACTCAGGAACAGTTTAGGTTATCAGAAGACACAGCCGGCAAACTATTCATGAACATGTCACATGTTAGAGTGAAGCAGCACGGTCACCTTCCTCTCTCTGGAAGTCTATGATGGGGGAGAATGGAGCTAAGGCCCACAAATCAAACAGAAAACCCAACTAAGAGACGAGAAGCGCCTGTCGGTACCAAACACCTGACTGCTACTCACACACACTAGAAACATTCTGCGTTCTCTCACTAACGTCATTCTCCTGTTCTGGGGAGCTCTCCTTGACCTGACCATGTTTCCAAAACACTGAACATTAAAATTAGAGGTCGGCTGATAGACGATTCCAAAAAAGGCTGGATTAATAATAGTAATGAGGATTTACCAAACAACCGAAATGAACAATCTGTAAATGATCAGAAACTGAAAAAAACTGAGCTGAATGTTTACAGCAAATTAAAACAAAGATGTCACTGAATATTCAAGTCAATGAATACACATCTGGTCAAAGTCGGGGTGAGTCGTTTTATTTCTGAGACATTATTTATATCCTCAAAGTCAGCAAGTACACAGCAATCCACTGCAATCAGAGAGGAGCTGCACCAGCGCTGACGATGAATGTGGTTTTAAAAGGAAGCTGGTAACCGGGGTGACGTCAGTTATGATAGAGAATACACAGAATACACAGTTATGATAGAGAATACACAGAATACACAGTTATGATAGAGAATACACAGTTATGATAGAGAACGCACAGAATACACCGTCTGATACTCATTAATGTAAGTCATTCACAGTTCATTCTGGAAAATGGATGTACTGGACTGTCAGGATGAGCAGTCAGAGTGTTGGGGAGACGTGGACTGACCTGTTGATGAACTCCTCATAACAGGAGTAAATGGCAGCGAGACACACCGCCACCAGATTTGGCAGGACACGAGGGTGGGGGCACTGCCCTGTTGGTCCATGCATGCTGCAACAAACACACACACACACACACAGATTAGACACGAGGGTCTGAACCACATCCTAAAGGTTCAGCATCTGTGGCACATGAAAACATGTGTGTGCAGTTAGTCCTCAAGATACGAACATTCGTACAAACATCCATAGATAGGAACAACTGCTCGCCCCTGTTGCACGTTTTACTCTTTAACTGGGGCGTCTAAATGTTGATCAGCCAAAATACCACATGAGGGTTTCCTACCTGTGCACAAACTTCTTGACGACCTCCATCCCAGCATTCAGCTCGTTGAGAGCCAGGATGTACTCCTGAGTGAAGAGACGCAGTCGAGGGCACTTTCCAAAATCCTAAAAAATAACAAGCAGAGTTAAAAATGTGAACGCCACCGAAAGAGAGTTTGGTTAGAAAGATGTGGAAACATCAGAGACAAATTACTGGAACATCCTACAGGTGTCTCAGCATAGTATTTATCCTACTATATCAAAGTTCATTTCACCTCAAGAAAGTAGTGCATCCCTGGGATGCACTACAAGAAAAATTTTGTGCATCCCACACGCATCCCAAAAGTAGTCACAGAATATACGGTAGAAGCGTACGCAAGGATTAAGTTTTGCCAATAGTACGATATAAAAACTAAACAAACTGTTAATTTCAATATTTTTATTAATAACTGTTTTAAGTAAAAAGAAAAAAAAAAGTAAAAATTGTATATTAGTTTTATCAAAATGCTAAAGCCTGGTAGTCATTTAAAAAAAACAATTTTAGAAATAAAACTTTTGCTTTTCACTCAATAGTTTTCTTTGCCTTTAATTAATGTATTTTCGTGAGGACACTGCACCAAGCTGACAGAACCTTCTCCATCCCAGGGATGCACGCTATCTGATGATCATGTGTGTCAAAAAATGTGCGACAAAGACGCAAGGACCCACGCAAACGAGAACACTGCTAAATACAAGGCTAAATACTGTGTGACAGGATGCAGCAGCAATGGACTCAAGAACGTGATTTAAAACTGTTGTCATTTAGAGACGGTTGCTTTTATTTTCTTTACTTTTGACACTTATTAAATCACATGGTTGATGGAGGTGCTTCACGTTTGTATCCTCAACCCCGCGGCCAACCAGCACTCTGAAGACAACCTGATGTTAAGAAGTGAAACCTGAGGTGTGAAGAGGATTAAAATGCTTCTGGGAACAGAGTATTTCCTGAAAAATCCTCCAAATGAATGCACCAGCACATTAAACCTAAAACGTATACCTCCTACTTGAACAGTTCTCACCATATTATGTTTGAGGATTCTCTGGACCACAGGAGTGAACACCTCGATCACCACCATGGAGCGTGGGCGCTCCCGACAGTGCTGCAACGCAGAAGCGGTCATGAGGAAGGAGTTCAGGAAGCATCGGACGGATGTGGACGCCAGCGACTGTCAGACGGGCCTCACCTTACAGAAGAACTCACACAGGTCAGGAGGGGGGTGGTTGTTCTCCAGAAGAGGAGCGATCGCCTAAACACACACACACACACACGCAAACATCACATCAGCATCAAGGGCTTTTGCTCTGCCCGGAGGCAGTCATGTGACCACTAAGGAAACAATCCACAGTGTGACAGGAAAAAATACACGTCAAAAATATATAAAAATAATCCTTAAAATGAATGAATTAAAAATGAATTGACTTCTGTCTGGATGAAACATGAATTCACAGAGAGGGAACCTCACACTCACCACAATGATGTTCTCATGATCCTGAGAACTCAGATTGGAATTCTGCAGGGAAGAAAAGAAAGAGAAGAGTTTATGGTGCACGCACGCGTGTGTGTGTGTGTGTGTGTATGTGTGTGTGTGTGTGTGTGTGTGTGTGTGTGTGTGTGTGACATGTGGTTATCAAATGTTCTCACAAGAACAAAAGGAGAATTGTACAATCTGATTAAACTTTTTGTGACGCCACACCACACCAAGACTATCCAAACATTTTCCATGGAATAATTTTCCTTCACAGGAAATGACATCATCATCGGGGCAAAACACAGAGAGTATGAGAAGTTAGTCCGGAAATGCCTGTTCACGGTTCTTTTCTTTTTTTTTTTATTGTTGTGTTCCTCGTGGGTGAAAAACGTGAGAACATGTCAGAGAGCTCCACGCTGAAAGCGTGATGGTTAACATGAAGATGAGCTCAATGAACCATTATTATATTTGAGATCACTATCTACTCATCACCCATTTTAATCTGTTTTAAAGATATTCTGTTTTGTCCCATTTTTATTTCCTGCTGTTACTCAGTGTCGTCTCTTGAATATTATATTTTCTTCAAATGAAAGAATTTTTGATTTGGACCTGATGACCCCAAAAAAGGCTTGTCCTTTATTTCTAAAAATAAAATAGAAATAAGTCTGAAACAAAACATTTAACTATTTATTGCAAGGGCAGTAACGTATAAATGTAAGTAAATGTAACTCAATGTAATATAAAATTAATGTAACTACTCCTTAATGTTAAATAACTCTGAATTTACTACTTATTCAAGTTACAGACATGTCAGTTTGTAAATGGAAAAAATATGTCTACTTGTTGTTCTGTTATAACATAAATCCTTTTAATTTCTCCATCAGTCAAGGATCAAATTATCCAAGTGAATAAAGAAAAATAACATCAAACACAAGTTAGGACGTTAACTTTGTTCAAAACATTTTTTTCAAATTTAAAATGGGCTTAATTACTGCATTGTGGGAAATGGAGTTTATTTTTAGACACTTTAACCTTTTATGCTCTCGTGGGCCACATAAAACGTTGTGGAGGGCCACACGTGGCCCGCGGGCCTTGAGTTTGACTCATGTGATTTATTGGTTCATTTACAACTACATTGTTACATGTAAGTCAGTATTTCTGAAATCCACCAAGGAAGGTTAGTTTCTATCAACATTTTTATTTGTTTAGTGGTTACTTGGTCAGTGTGTGTGTGTGTGTGTGTGTGTGTACCTCAGCCAGCAGGGTGGAGATGATATGCAGCGGCGCCTGGTGGATGGACTCGTCCTGCAGCGGCGAGGTCAGAGCCATGTCCACCAGCGCCCTGATCTCCTTCAGCACCACGTCCCAGCGGCTCGGGTTGGTCAGGACTTTACGGTATTTGTAGATCTTTTTCTGTAGGACAGAAGCAACCAATCAGAGGAAGCAACAAACATCTAGAGTTCTACTTCCTGTTACTGCTGGAAGCATCTTTCTATGAAACATCAGAAATCATAGACTTCTTTTTTTTTTTTTGTTATCTTGGGACCTGGGATGTTACTCCACCTCTTGTTGGGTTGGCATTTAAATTTAAATTCAGAGTAAAGCAGCGAAAAGAAAACAGGGAATGTTTAGAAATGTTTGTGAAGAATCGTCGCTGTTCAAAGTCTATGGTGATACCTCTGTGTGTGCGCAGCGCTTTCCACGCGACAGCGGTAGACATCCGCCTGAGCATCAGAGTCGAGTGGGTGGGAAATTATACACAGATAGGAAACAAGCGTGCGCTCCACCACTCTGAAGCACCTCAGGCGGACTTCCTTCTACAGCTTGATTTCACTCAGTGGGCACCGCACGAGTCCAGAGCTGAGTGTGAAGAACTACACTAAATCACGATCACCCTGTGAGAAGCTCACGCCCCCGCTTACAAATTCTTGTTGTCTCAACACGATCAATAAATTTCAGTGTGTGCTGCAATCTTTACAAAGTCCAAAAAAAAAAAAGAGGAACAACAAGGCTGAACGGGGTTAAAGGCCTCCGCTTGATGCTTTAATGAGACACGGTGATTAATAGTTAAAGAGAACTGGAACCTTACCTTCCACTGCAGGGAGTGAAACCACTGGTCCCTTAAGTAGCTGTTTGCAGCCTGTTGCAAAGGAGACACACACACACACACACACACACACAAAACAAAGAGAAATGAACAATGTGTTAAATGAGATCTCAGGTAATACAGAGGAAATCTACAGCCAATGATTTCATGAACACTGGATTTAAATCCAGTGTCATTTCCTGAAATGGAAAGAAAAAAAGTTCCGACTTGTGTATTGAAGACTTTCATTCAAAGCGTTCAGTCATTTTCTCTCATTCTAGATGAAGAACTAATCTGAAAGTTGTTGAAACCTGGCACATTTGCAGCTTTCGATGCTCTCAGTGGGTGTGACTCACAAACACATCCATCCATCCATCTACATGGTGTTCCTCACACTGTGTGGTGACACTCAACAGTTTCTGCTGAGACGGCTTAACGGGAGTCATGAATACGAGAAAGCACGTCTTTTGCACAGCTTGAAACAGAAAAATCATTTCTACAGGAACAGTCGGACGTTAAACAGAGGCAACATGAACGCTCCAATCCTCAATGTTTTTATATTAACAGTGGGATAATTGACTGTAATATGAAACTGGTTGCCTATAGCGATGAATAAACAGGGAATGACAATTTGATTGTTGGGTCACAAGCCTGCAGCCGGTTTTAGTCCCTACATGAACCTACTCAGAGCTAACCAGCTGATCATTAAAGGTGAATATAGCTGAGAGGCACACCTTCAATGAATGGAATTATAATTTTTTTTCATCTATAAGGCGCACTGTCGGTTTTTGAAAAAATTTAAGGCTTCTAGGTGCGCCTTATAGTGCGGTGAAAACATTTGCAGGAACATTTGCAGCGTTCATGAAGGATCCCATGGCTCCTAGAAATCGTATGAGAAAACCAGACCTTCAAAGCCACGCCAAAATAAAAGTCTTTGCACGCTTTTAGAAGCAGGACGTATGGTGACGCTCTTCCTCTACCTTTCATAATATCAAAAAAATTGGCCGTGAGTTCTTTGAGAAAAAACAAATGAAGGTTTTTCTGCAAGCTTCAACCGAGAACATTAATATTTTCTGGCATTTTTTTCAGCTGTGTAAATATAATAAAATCTTCAGTTCTCTGGCTAAATACGATTTATACTGAAGAGTAGAGTAAAAATGAAAAAAAGACTTGATGCTTTTAAATTTGGATCTTTTGACAGATACAGGATTTTTATAACTGAACTGCACTTTGGTTTGAAAACAATGAACCGCGGCCATAAATAATGCTTCCATTCTTCCAATCTGTTTCCTGTGTTTGCACTTCATACTACCTGTCACAGTGTTTGTTAATGGTAAAATAATTAATGGCAAGTAAAGCCAAGCACAATGACTCTAAGGTCAGAGCAGAAGTGCAGTGTGTATTTAGAAGAAGAAATGGTGCATATTATAGACGGTTAGCAGGAACAGTGTGTTCAGTCCCGTACAGCATGCAGCCCAGTGCTCCAGTGAGATCACACCGCACCGTTTACTTCCGCCCGTTACTGTTAAGGGAGTTTAACATGTTAACATGCACTGACACTTGGTCTTGTCATCCTAGCCTGCCTAAAAAGACGTCAGTTTAGGCTCACAAGTCTAATGTCCACCATTCAGGGTCATGTGACTGAACACCTGATGTCATCACCTAGAAGCGTATTCATCAAACATGTTTTTTCTCCCCTTCTAATATAGCAGAGCCACTGTTCCAAACTAAAATCCAAACCAGAATTAGAAGTGGAATAATCCCCAACAATCGTTCTCAAGTCTGTTTGGCTTGGCAGGCTCGCACCCCAACTCCCCCCACCCCTCCGGCTGCTTCAGTGGAAACCAGCTCAAGGGTTTCTGGGTGATTAGGGGAAATGTTGGAGACAGTGGAGAAAAATTCTGCATCTGAATAAGATGTGATGGATTGTCTGACCCCGTGAACCCATCCTCCTCCCACTTTTTCTGGAACTGCATCCAGTCAATCTGTTACAATCCAAAATAAGTACCAACTAACAGGTTTTGATGTCCAAACCTTCATAATCCAAACTTTTTTATAACCCTGAAATTCCGTTTAAGTTTCCATATGTTTTTTGACAGCCGGAGAGCGGTTGTCTGACTGATGGTCCTGTGGATGGAAACCAGCACAGCTTTTCCTTCAAAGCCCAAACTGAATCTGCCTGGCAGTGGTTTCGAACTGGATAGTCTATTTTTTGTCAGAAATGGGTGAGGCTGAGTTTCTATCAACTGCGGTATGCCAGCTAACATTAGCATATGGGGTTAGACTATTTCCTGTTTGGCATCAGCTGTTCTGACTTCAAACACGTTTGATGTCATTTAGGTGGCCTGCTTCATGACGTGTAGAGCTCCAGGTTATTACAGTTCACCAGACCTGTGTGGAACATCCACAACAACCAACGTGATATTTTGTCAACCAACAGTGACACTGAACAGCAGGACGTCCGCTCAGAGCAATGCAGGTATCATTAATACACATCTATTTTTGTAATGTAAACATGCACAACCAATCCATTGGGTATCAAAGGTGATCGCGGAAAAGGGCAACAGTACCAAATGTAAAACGTTCCTTAAACGTTACAGCTCAGCAACATATTATACCTTTTTGATTGTTTTGGTATGGAAACCTTAAAACCACAAATTCACCATAAATCTGTGAAAGTAGATTTATTACGACAAAAACACACAAATATCCAGTTCTGTTGAAGATCTCAGTCCGATCAATTGTAGCAGACGACAGAAATAGACTTCATGTTAGTTAGTCTGGTGTCCCATCACTGACACCAGATTACACCAATTGTTTCAGGCAGGGATCACATGCTTGGGTCCCCCATCCCGCTGCCGTTACAGTGCTGATGTTGAATCTAAATACCCATGACCACCTTTACAAAGGAAAACTAGCAGTAAAATAAAACTATTTTCTGTTCAAATTAAAGACATCTGGACATCCAGAGATCTTGACAACTTAAAGAACCAGTGATCCACGCACAGTAACATGGTGTCAGTCATTTATGTCAATGAATGTGAAGGCAGACGTCCAGGGTAAGGACGTGATGACAACTTGTGTAACTCTGACGTACCCTACAACTCCATGAAGCTGAGAGTAATTCTCCTACAATGAGCATCTTGACTAATGAGATTAGATTTTTGGGGAATCTCTGATCACAGATGGCCACTTATCTATGTCTGGTTTCCAGTGGAGAAAACCAATGAGCCATTAGCTTTTCTGTTCTTCAGCACACAAGGGGCCTGTAGGCATGCAAATGATGGCGAGATAGAGCAGCGCCCAATGAGAAACATATATGGAGATGGTGCCTTGCTCAAGGGCAGTACTCAGGAGGTGAACTGCCACTTCCCAGGTAACACAACAAACATTTTGGCCCACATGGGTCTTGAACCAACCACCCTCCGGTCCCCAGCCTTAGTGGATTGAACTCCTGCCGCCCTTGTTTAACGTTCTTCTGCCCTCTAGTCCAACGTGTTTCCACGTCTTCAGTTTTGCACCTTCAAGCAAAAGGTCACAGCTGTAAGACTCCAAAACCAGGGTAGCCTCTGCAGCTACCTATCTAACCCGCACAACCGGCA
Organism: Antennarius maculatus; assembly: GCA_013358685.1. Lineage (NCBI taxonomy): Eukaryota > Metazoa > Chordata > Actinopteri > Lophiiformes > Antennariidae > Antennarius > Antennarius maculatus. The sequence continues at coordinate 23,915,083 of CM023611.1, read as the reverse complement.
AGGTAGTTTATAGTGTAGTTTTATTGTCACTGATTTATTTCAGGCCTGTGCTATTTCCAACTGTATTACCAGCTGAATGGCGTGCCCAACACTTTCCTGTCAATCAGGGTTGTCTGAGGTGTGTCTCTGGACGACTGTGGACGTGTCTATTACCTGCAGCAGCACAGTGCCACCAGGGACGCTGAGCTGGACGCAATACTTGGGAGCGTTTTCCCATGCGAGGAGCTGCAAGTCTTCTATGGAGCTGTAGGACAACGACGTCTCCATGTAACCGGTGGGCTGGACAGGAGAGAGAAAGAGAGAGGTCATTAGTCTGCTGCGGGGTCACATGGAGAGGACACAGTGTATGTTTAAACAGAGCTGGCTGGAAGAGTCCCTTTGAAAGACAAAAAGAAACAGAGCTGGAGTGAACCTGCCCTGGTTAAACACAAGGCCAAACAGAACCTCTAAACACAGCAGAACGCAAACACACAGCAAAGCCTTTATCTACTGTGGCAACATCTGATGGAGTCGCAGGTGGATAGGTGTTGGATGTTGAGACGAAGTGGAAAATCAGTTTAGCAAAAGCTATAAATCACACTGCTTTACATCACCATGTGTGTGGTGAATGTGGGAAAGATGTATTTTCTAACTGAACAGAAGAGGATTATCAGCTACAGGTCAGCTCCGCCCACTAAAGCAAACAAATAAACACAACTTGTTGCATCTGTAGGCAAACAAATGTGATGTAAAGACAACTAATAGCGGATGATCTCTCTGAGAAACCTTTATAGGGTTAGACAAGGATTGAAAAATCCCCCAAGATCAAATGGGCCTGAAATTAATGAACTGAAGAAACCAATTATCAGATGCACACTTCTTGGCACCACGTGAAGCCTGGGTGAAGTTTCAGTGAATTGTGTGCAGTGATTTTTGTGCGTACATTACACTCCGATCTCAATGGTCCAGTTTGACATTTCAAAAAATAGAAATCCTAACTTTGGAAGTAGAAGTTAAAATATTCTGATAGAAGGAGGCTTGTGCAGAAACCCTGAATGAAACTGAGAACCCAAGGTTTAACTCTACGATAATGACAAGCACTAAAAAGACATGTCCAGAAGCATAACCTGCCTTTTTACCTCCACCAATGAGAGTTGATAGAGGTCATGTGATCAGGGTCATTTTCTTATGTATATATGTGCCTGTTTTGTACGCAGTATAACTCAGGTGAGAGGCCTATCTGTTTCTTTGCTTCTTGTTAGCCCCCATATGTTTAATACCACGACCAGGATGACTCCACCTCTCTTTGGTTTAGTCTGAAGACGACGTTTCTCACCCGGGTGGTGAGATGATGTTTCACCGTTCAGACCAGAAACACCAAAGGATTCCTGTCGACGTGAAGCTCAACAGCTGTAAACTGAAATGACAGCTAACCACTGCTGCTGTAGCAACGAGCAGCAGACGCCGCAGTGTGTGTTACATGTCAGTGAGTGTGTGCCGTTATGAAGAGGGGACCGAGAAAAAAAGTCTTACTGACACTTTGACTGATTATTTTAGGCCAATAATGAACAATAAGATTTCATTATTTATCCAAAAAATCCTGTGTGATGGAAAAACAATAAATAATGGGCTTTGGCCTCGGAGGAGGGTTATCAACATATTTCATTTAGAAATAAAACGTGAAGCAGACTTTCCATCACATCCGATCTTCACTAACGTTCTAATGCGATTAAGTCACAAAGCCACGGTCAGCGTCTCAGGCCGCCGCCGCCGCCTCCCGTCATCTTCCTCACTTCTCAGACAGATAAACAGCCTGTCTCGGCCTCTTCCTCACACATAGTCCCGGCTCCACTCAACACAAACACGTCTGAGTAGTTAACGGAGGACAGCGGCGGCGGCGGCGAACGCCTGCTTGGGTCCCGACTCGAGCAGACAGGTGGTTCTCTGTATTTACTTCCATCTTGCTCTCCAAAGAGCAAACAGACAGACCCCACCACTCGTGAACAAACACACCATTCCTTTATTTACACCTCCCTCTGGGTCTGATAAAGAGAGCTGGCTCTTCCAACTCACCTCCTCACACACACACACACACACACACACACACACACACACACACAAAAATCCCTATTGTGAAACTGCAGCCATACAGGATCCTTATTTGAGACAGCATCCATGACAAATATTGGTTGTGTGTGAGATGTCTCGTTTTCATGGAAGAACAAACGTCCCGGTCTTTCTGTCTGTCTTCTGTCTTTGTGTCCGTGTGTACACTGCAAAGTCGTGTTTTTGAACGAGTTTCTGTTTGAGCTGGAGACACGTGCCATACTAACAAATATAAAGGGCTAAATAAAGAGAGGAATATGAAGCAGCGTGCTGGAGGAGGAGATAATGGTGTTTTTCTACAGGCAGAGGCAGAGCAGAATGGAGACAAACAGAAGGGGCTTCAATTTTCTGATAACCAGCCGAGGTTACCATAGATACTCCTTCCTGCACAAGAACATGTGATCGCCTGCCTGCCGCCTCCCTCTACCTTCATCCTCCCTCTCTCTCTCTCTTTCTCTCTTCATCTTCGACTCTGCCTTTCCGCTCTCTTCCTTTTATTCCTGCTTCCATCCTTCTCTTTTTTTTTTTGATCGGTCTGTTCTGCTTCTCAACAAGAAGGAAGGTTGGAGGAGGCTCCCCTCTTCTACTCTCTCTCACTGCTGTGTTGCCATAGAAACAGAGGATGGAGATGTATGTTATGTTTCCTTCCAGGAGCAAACAGGGCGCAATGATGGAACGAAAAAAGACAAGATGAGACAAGACATAATGAAAGAAAGCATCGTCTATGCATGATTTTTGGAAAAATGAAAATCGCCAATGCCAATGATCAATTTCAGGGTTCCTTCTTCACCTGGCACGAGAAAAAAAAAAAGATATTGAACGTGTGAGTGTTCTGTGTCGAACGGTCTTGAAGCTGAGCATACACTCCACGCTTTTAGTCGCACAATTTGTTCAGCTCTCATCCTGGATTTCAGATTCCTCTGGTGTTTGTACGGAGGGGAGTGACGAGCAATCAGGCTGCTAGACCGCTGATGTTCAAACGTCGGCCATCAACAGGCTCTCAATCACCTGAAGCCATGAAACAAGTCCAAATCAGTTTGTACCTTTATTTCAAGCCCAGACAGCAGAGTGTCTGAAAAGAGAGCGACACGACGCCAAACGTTCAGTTGCAGGGAAATCATGACTTCTAAAATCCCCGCAGCTCCTTCTTCAGTGATGATGGCTGTATCCGCCTTACACACCTGGTTCTCTGCACCTGCGCTGTCCAGACACTATGTAACACTTTAAAAACACTTTAAAAACCATTTCAGAGAGTCAAAAATCAGCACAAACACTACGTGTTGTATATTTAGATTGAACCTGAAATTCACTGTCGTACTACCAGAAATGCTCAGTAGACCAACCCCATACTGCTAGTACGTAAAAACACAAAGCCAACAAAAAGAACTCACTTTACATCTCCAGTACAATGAACAAGTCAGAAATCAATAGTGACTAATCAATCGAAGCAGAGCTGTGCTGTGACTTCTGATCAGAAATGTAGACACAGAGAAGTGCTGAGTCACTGCTGATCGCTCCCTGATACGGTACAACGACTCAGCGCCGCAGGGCAGGAAAGGCCACTAATTGTGTGTTTGATGACTCCAGGCAGGAAGAAGCCAGAGCACCATCAGGAAACCACAGACAGAGGAGACGACAACAGACTGGGCTGCTGTGGAGGCAGCAGCCCTGAAGCAACACCATCACAGACGGACAGTACACACACACAACAGAACAACAGACAGTACACACACACACAACAGAACAACAGACAATACACACACACAACAGAACAACAGACAGTAGACACACACAACAGAACAACAGACAGTACACACACACACACAACAGAACAACAGACAGTAGACACACACAACAGAACAACAGACAGTACACACACACACACACACAACAGAACAACAGACAGCACACACACACAACAGAACAACAGACAATACACACACACAACAGAACAACAGACAGTACACACACACACACAACAGAACAACAGACAGCACACACACACAACAGAACAACAGACAGTACACACACACACACACAACAGAACAACAGACAATACACACACACAACAGAACAACAGACAGTAGACACACACAACAGAACAACAGACAGTACACACACACACACAACAGAACAACAGACAGTACACACACACACACAACAGAACAACAGACAGTAGACACACACACACAACAGAACAACAGACAGTACACACACACACACAACAGAACAACAGACAGTACACACACACACACAACAGAACAACAGACAGTACACACACACACACAACAGAACAACAGACAGTACACACACACACACAACAGAACAACAGACAGTAGACACACACAACAGAACAACAGACAGTACACACACACAACAGAACAACAGACAGTACACACACACACACAACAGAACAACAGACAGTACACACACACACACAACAGAACAACAGACAGTACACACACACACACAACAGAACAACAGACAGTACACACACACACACAACAGAACAACAGACAGTAGACACACACAACAGAACAACAGACAGTACACACACACACACACACACAACAGAACAACAGACAGCACACACACACAACAGAACAACAGACAATACACACACACAACAGAACAACAGACAGTACACACACACACACAACAGAACAACAGACAGCACACACACACAACAGAACAACAGACAGTACACACACACACACAACAGAACAACAGACAGCACACACACACAACAGAACAACAGACAATACACACACACAACAGAACAACAGACAGTACACACACACACAACAGAACAACAGACAGTACACACACACACAACAGAACAACAGACAGTACACACACACAACAGAACAACAGACAGTAGACACACACAACAGAACAACAGACAGTACACACACACACACAACAGAACAACAGACAGCACACACACACAACAGAACAACAGACAGTACACACACACACACACAACAGAACAACAGACAGCACACACACACAACAGAACAACAGACAATACACACACACAACAGAACAACAGACAGTACACACACACACAACAGAACAACAGACAATACACACACACAACAGAACAACAGACAGTAGACACACACAACAGAACAACAGACAGTACACACACACAACAGAACAACAGAGAGTACACACACACAACAGAACAACAGACAGTACACACACACACAACAGAACAACAGACAATACACACACACAACAGAACAACAGACAGTACACACACACACAACAGAACAACAGACAATACACACACACACACACAACAGAACAACAGACAGTACACACACACACACAACAGAACAACAGACAGCACACACACACAACAGAACAACAGACAGTACACACACACACACACACACAACAGAACAACAGACAGCACACACACACAACAGAACAACAGACAATACACACACACAACAGAACAACAGACAGTACACACACACACAACAGAACAACAGACAAAACACACACACAACAGAACAACAGACAGTAGACACACACAACAGAACAACAGATAGTACACACACACAACAGAACAACAGAGAGTACACACACACAACAGAACAACAGAGAGTACACACACACACAACAGAACAACAGACAGTAGACACACACACAACAGAACAACAGACAGTAGACACACACAACAGAACAACAGACAGTACACACACACAACAGAACAACAGACAGTACACACACACAACAGAACAACAGAGAGTACACACACACAACAGAACAACAGACAGTACACACACACACAACAGAACAACAGACAGTAGACACACAACAACAGAACAACAGACAGTACACACACAACAACAGACACACACAACAACAGACAGTACACACACACACAACAACAGACAGTATACACACAGCAACAGACAGTACACACACAACAACAGACAGTACACACACAACAGACAGTACTGTACACACACAACAACAGACAGTACACACACAACAACAGACAGTTCAATATATACACAAGAACAGACAGTACACACACAACAACAGACACTACAGTACACACACACACACACACACACACACACAACAACAGACAGTACACACACAACAACAGACAGTACACACACACAACAACAGACAGTACACACACAACAACAGACAGTACACACACAACAACAGGCAGTTCAATATATACACAAGAACAGACAGTACACACACAACAACAGACACTACAGTACACACACAACAACAGACACTACAGTACACACACACACACACACACAACAACAACAGACAGTACACACACAACAACAGGCAGTTCAGTACATACACAAACACAGACAGTACACAAACACAAAAACAGACAGTACACACACAACAACATACACTACAGTACACACACACACACACACAACAACAGACAGTACACACACAACAACAGACAGTACGCAAACAACAGACAGTACACACACAACAGACAGTACACACACAACAGACAGTACACACACACACAACAACAGACAGTATACACACAGCAACAGACAGTACACACACAACAACAGACAGTACACACAACAACAGACAGTTCAATACATAGACAAGAAGAGACAGTACACACACACAAAAACAGACAGTACACACACACAAAAACAGACAGTACACACACAACAACAGACACTACCGTACACACACACACACACACACACAACAACAGACAGTACACACACAACAACAGACAGTTCAATACATAGACAAGAAGAGACAGTACACACACACAAAAACAGACAGTACACACACACAAAAACAGACAGTACACACACAACAACAGACACTACAGTACACACACACACGTACACACACACACAACAACAGACAGTACACACACAACAACAGACAGTTCAATACATAGACAAGAAGAGACAGTACACACACACAAAAACAGACAGTACACACACACAAAAACAGACAGTACACACACACAAAAACAGACAGTACACACACACAAAAACAGACAGTACACACACAACAACAGACACTACAGTACACACACACACACACACACACACAACAACAGACAGTACACACACACACAACAGACAGTACACACACACAACAGACAGTACACATACAACAGACAGTACACACACAGCAGACAGTACACACACAGCAACAGACAGTACACACACAATAACAGACAGTACACCCACAGCAGACAGTACACACAACAACAGACAGTACACCCACAGCAGACAGTACACACACAACAACAGACAGTACACCCACAGCAGACAGTACACACACAACAACAGACAGTACACCCACAGCAGACAGTACACACACAACAACAGACAGTGCACCCACAGCAGACAGTACACACACAACAACAGACAGTGCACCCACAGCAGACAGTACACACACAACAACAGACAGTACACCCACAGCAGACAGTACACACACAACAACAGACAGTACACCCACAGCAGACAGTACACACACAACAACAGACAGTACACCCACAGCAGACAGTACACACACAACAACAGACAGTACACCCACAGCAGACAGTACACACACAACAACAGACAGTACACCCACAGCAGACATCTCCGTCACACACTGACATGAATGTGTCACATGCTCTCTGTAGGGTTCAGTCACACAATGGTACTGCTGGACGTGTGTGTCACACTGCCAACAGTCACTTCCCTGAACGATGAGCTGCACTACTTCTCCATTTGTGAAGGAAAAAGCAAACTGCTGCTGGTATCCACATGGATGACGGCTTGAAGAAGGGGAATACAGGTAGTCCTCAATTTACCAACATCTGACTAACAAACATTCAGAGATACAAACAAATGCGCATCGCCATATCCGACTACTGTAGTTCCTCTTTCTGCCACAACCCCTGTGGGGGCAGCACCGCTGCATTCACACATCAACACTCATCTCCCCCTCTCGTTGTTTGTTGTTGTCTCTGTTAGCATCTCAGAGCGTCAGGCTTCGTACCTTGGATACTTTACTGTTTATCATGGATGATAAAGCAAAGGCTAGTGAAGATAGCGGTAGTGGTGACCATCTCTTTAATGACTACTCTGCCTCTGACCCACAATAACTCCTCCCTACTCCTCTTCCTTCACTCTAGAGGTAAGCTACATGCTTCATGCTACATGCTGCATACTACAGTATAGAACAGTGGATCGCTGACTGTTGTTGTTGGATAATCTTAAAAACTGGTGGACAGTTCCTTGAAGTGTTTTCTTCTTCTCCTAAAGGACTAAATTATAATGAACAGATGTTTACCGTAAACCAGTCTGCGTTCAAAACAATCGCGTGAATTACCAGTGACGCTTAACGGTAGATATTGAAACTATATGTATGTATTTTAATATGATTATATGTTTTTATTAATTATTGTACAGTAACATAACATTATGTGGTTTTCCAGTGATTTTTAGAGCCCAGTTGTTAAATTGTGTGAAATTTCTGTGTATCTTTTTTTTAAGCCAACGCATAATCGAGAACGACAGAACTCTATAGAAGCAGTCCCCAACCACCGGGTCACGACCCGATACTGGGCCGTGGGCCATTAGATACCAGGTGGCACAGATCATTTGAGTTTTTCTTCTCTTTTAATGATATTTTATTTTGAAAAGTGACTCCTGTGCGGAATGATGCACAGACAAAATCATCCGTCTGTGCCTCCTGACAGGTCTCGGTCACGTGACAGGTTACCCCAAAATTAAGCGCCCACAAGAGTACCAGTGTTCTGGATTAAAATCAAGGTAGAATATCCTGAGATCCCCAAAAAGCAATGAAAACCCTGCTTCCATTTCCAACATCCTATATTTGTAAAGAGGGATTTTCTGCAGTGACCTCAAATGAAACCAAACTATGGAGTAGACCGGTCTACTCAATAGTTGTCTGTTGATGTCTGTATTAGACATAAGACCACTGCGGTGGTTTACTATTAGACTACAGCCGTCCTGGCGTCATTAATGATCATCGAGCCAGTCCCTGAAAATATTGTCTTACACAAAATCGGTCCATGGCGCAAAAAAGGTTGGGGACCACTGCTCCAAATAACCTGTACCTGTATTGTATTTTATTATGTGTTGTTTTTATGTCCTGTTATTGTTTCAAGTAAGTCTTGGGGAATAGTACTTTCTCATTTACAGTAATGGTATTTAAATTACCTGAAATGGTGATTATAGATTGAAATTTTAGAAAGAAGGACTTAGGTATAAGTCAACTTACAAACCTGTCGGCACAATTGTGTTCATATGTTGAGGACTACCCGTACATTCGATGGGTGAGCCGTTCAAGGGGTGCTCCTTGGTGGGACTCTGCTGCTTTCTGTTGTTTAAAGCTTTAAGATCAACATAGAAATAACAGCATCTGCAGATTTCCTCCATGTCTGCTCTCAAGAGGACAGCTGAGACTGCAGGTCACATGAGAAGATAAACCTGATACCAACATGCATTCTGGCTGTTCTGATCTAAGCAGGACCGTCTCAAGTCACTTCCTTGGCCCTATATCTAATAAACACTAATCACTTTCACACTGTCACGTAATAAATTATGTAATAACTTGCACACTGCCTGTTCAAATGTTAAAACAGGGGGTTGGGCTTTTTCTTCAAAAGTGGAATGTCCTTCCAGAGGAGATCGGAAAGCTGATAATCTTTTTATCAGTCACTTTTTCAAAACGCATTTCAGACTGTTTTCTATTTCTCTTATCATTGCTTTATTAATCTGACTTACTTAATCATTTCATGCTTAAAAGATGACATGGTTACCATCAGGACGATATCTTCAGAAAATGAATACAAGTACGTAAAACAGTGAGTTGAACACCATCTGGAGCGCCCTCATAGGTCACACACATCAGCAACACTGTCAGAAATGCGGCCCAAGCGGGCCAGGATTCGTTCTGCATCTCCAACATTTCAACTGATTACGACATACAAGTGCGGATGTAGCCGGTAGCCGATAGCAACGCTGTTTCCTCACAGCAAGAAGGTCCCAGGTTCGATTCCTTTCTGTTCGTATTTTGCATGTTCTTCTTGAGTTCGTGTTTCAAATATTCACAGTGGATGGGTAATGACTGGAAGAGAGCTCCGATAGAGAGTCTGGGGAGGAATAATGGATATTCAAGAGCAGAGGTTCTGAAGAGGAAATCTAGCTTGACAACTTTGTTTTATACATGAAAACTGATTGCAATTAACCTTCAAATAAAATAAACTATAAGAAGAATTCTGAATTGTATTAGAACCGCTGTCATTGTTGCTCCGAGCCCCGGAGAGCTGGAGTTTGGTATCAAGGCCTGAACTAAAAGGGAGGCTGCACGAAGTTAGACAAACCAAAGTTTCACATCTCCTTGTGGTTTGGTGAAGGTCACAGATGACTGAGCAGAAGACGTCACAGTTTCCTTTCCAAAATGAAGAATTAAGAGGACATACTCTATGTTGGTGTAGCGCCTCCTTTGTCAGGTCCTGGTGATCCTTGAAGACCACCACCCAGGTGGCTTCTTCGGTTCTGGCTGGAGAGCTAAGGTGCTGACACCGTTCTGAGGCTGCTAACACAACGACAGCGGTTCAGATCGCACCTCAGTAGCTGACCTAAAGTGTCTTTGAATTAACTTTCCTCTTTAAACCCTACACAGAAGTCCAGCAGCTTCAGATTGAAAATTCAAGAATTAAGGAGAAACATCACTGTTCCTCATTTGTGGACATGAAGTCACACATAAAGGGAGTACAAGATGAAGGTGGTTGTGTTTAAAGCCAATACACTGGAAACCGCTTGGCCCCTGGTGCTTTTCTGTGTCGGTACTGTTTAATAATTAAGGTGTGAAAACCTCCACACACTAGATCAGCTGTCATACACCCCGGTTCTAAAACAGCTTTAATGTCTGCTTCAATGCCGTGACGTAAGACCGCTCCAGATGGAGAACGACTGCACACTCCAGTGGTTTCTGTTGTCCTTCCACTCATCTATCACTCACACACACACACACACACACACACACACACACACACACACACACACACACACACACACACACACACACACACACACACACACGGCAGAAGGAGGGGGAAAAAGTCCAGTGCAATCTATTACAAATGTCACACATCAATATGAGCACTATTGTTCACAAGCATGACTCAAGTCTCTGCTCATGGCGGAATTGTGCAAACAAAACTGGGTGGATCCCATATCTGAATGTGAAGGTGTACTGCAGAATGTACTGGAGGCCTGCCCATAGCGCGTGTGTGTGTGTGTGTGTGTGTGTGTGTACACTGACGGGTAGTGGGTCCTTTCTCTTCCGTTTCCTTAGCGTTCAGACACACCACCACCAGCTGCGTGGCGCTGCTTCCTCTTTGAGGAGCGGCGTGACGTCCAGTGCGATCAGCTGATCTTGGCGTCTTCATGATTCACTGCAAGCTTTGATTCGGCTTCAGCAAAAACGTACACCTTCGTCTTTGTTCTGAGGAACACTTTCGTACGCGTGTCCTGATCCGTGTAATTTTCCTATGCGGATCTACTGATTGCCAGAATTTGTAGAATTACATTTAAATAACATAGTTATTTAAATGTTACCCCTCTTCATCTGATCACATGTCCATGCTGGAGTCTGGAGCACATTCGAGACTCTGAATTTATCTGTTAGGCCTTCCTTTACTTATAATTTTACAATATTCATACAGTTTCATTTGTTAAAAATATCTGTAGAACTGTTGAGCAGCTTCTATCATGTCTAAACGACATTATTTTAAAGCCTTGAATTAAGATTGCTGAGATTAGGATTAGGTCTCATGACTGAAGATTGATGACAGCTCATTTGTTTCTTACGTTACGGCTGGGTTGTGATCACAAATGAAAAAAAAAAACAAAAAACTGCATTATTCTCTATATACACCAGCTTTTATGATTCTGGCCGGACTCCCGTTGAAATAAATGAGAATCCTTTACTTTGTTGATTTCATACATTGCAAAGCTGAAACTTTCTCACCACCCACGAGTCACACCAATGGGCTCTTGTGTCGTGGTGGTGGGTGTTGTCAGCCTGTGTGTTGAGCTTGACTTTACAACAGGGCGTAGAGTTCAGTGCTGCAACACTTACAGTTCAAAGTTCAACACAATGAAAAGCCTTCTGGTCGCTCAGCCAGCGGCTGGCGGCACCACGGGTCACGGAAATTTGACTGCCTGAGGTACAGAAGGTTTATCAAGAGAATTAATTCAACCAATGGTCGCCAACATTTTTTACACCACAGATCGTTTTAACGTCAGACAATATTTTTACTGTCTGACGTTAAACAAGCGCAACAAGCCTACTGGCTCTTTTACTCTGTGCAAAGAAACTTTTCAAAGACGTTCAGAATCAGATAATAAATTAAACAGAAATAATGTAAGTTCAGTATTCTGTCGGTGTGGGCCAGTACCAATTGGCCCACGGACCAGTACCGGTCCACGGCCCAGTGGTTGGGGACCACTGAGATACACTTTTTGAAATTCTGTTGGATTCAATCTCTTGAAAAGTGCCGCTTTCTCGTGCATGGTTCTCCCCCCTGGTTCTGTCAGGGTGGTGCCGCCTGGGTGAACAGTACATACTGTTTGTCATGGGACCTCTTCTTGTCATTTTCACACCATGTTAACAAGTTACAGACCCCAGACAGCAGCTGCAGCACAGCAGCAGCTTTTCAAAAAGTTTCTCTGCACACATACTGTAGATGTGAACGGGATCTGCTGACAGTGAGACTGACATCGTGTATTGTTTAGCATTTCACAAGAGCGTGATCACCATTATTAGTGTGTGTATAGCCTTGTCCACACTATTATTAAGATTAAGATTAAATTAAAGATTAAAGATTAAATTTACTTTATTGATCCCTCAGTGGGGAAATAATCTTATTATTAATATTATCTCTTATATTATCTTAATATTATCTCATCTCATATTATCTCAATATTATCTCATAATATTATGTCATGATATAATATTATCTCAGTATTACAAGAGGCACCTTCAATTAATGGCCTATTTTAAAACTTTTTTTCGTATATAAGGAGCACTGGATCATCAGGAGCACTGTCGCTTTTTGAGTGCGGAAAATACCGTTACTCGTGGTTAATGTGTTCCAGGAACCACACGCGAATAACGAATTCCACAATATAGCGACAAACTATTTATCTTATTATTTATGGTAATTTAAACATTTATGAACCCTCCCCATACTGATATTAAACCACCTTCTATCTGTATTACCTTCTCCACACTCTTACTGACTGTTTAAAGAGCTTTTGTGTCTCATGGAAGTGCGTTGCGTTCCTAGACACACTTCCGGATGCTGTCAGCCAATAGAATGCGCGTACGGCATCACATGACTACCTACCAAAAATGAGGTGAAGTCACAAGTGCTGATGTGCGAATGTGCGAGGGCGCACTGTATATACATTTTGAATGCAGGACTGCTCATGTAGAAAGATGGTACACAGTGTACCATCTGATTGGCTCTCCTGCAGCAGGAGAGCCAATCAGCTGAGGTCAAAGTCAGTGAATTGGTACCAAATTTGCTGCTTTTAATATCTCATCTCGAGAATTCTGAACGAGACTGAAGGGTAGTCTATCTATCTGACAAGGGGATCCCCACCTCATTGTTGGGGGAGGGGTGGACCAAACTCTTCAGTCAAAACTCACTCTCTATGTGGAGCCCACTCAAGTAGTGTTCTTATTAAAGACGGCTGATCTGGCTGCTCACATTACAAGAGTCCCTCAAGTCCCTGAAGTCCCTCAAGTCGACTGACTTTTAAAAGGATCCAGTCTCTCACCTCGTCACAAATAATGAGCCAGTCAAACTGGCAGCAGGAGCAGATTCCCTTCATCTCAGGTGTGTTTGCTCACACCACCGACTTTCTCATAGAAATGCATTGAAGGGTGTGTTTTTGACTGGAAGGTCTGTCAGTGTGAAGAAAAGTGATCACGTAATTGAGTTCAAGTGAGACCGATTGGTGCACACTGCTAGAACTCCAACCGGACTCATGTGAGCTGGCAGCCGTGTTCTTCTTCACAAAGCGGTTTTTCTCCCGACGGTTATTTGCTTTGCGTGGGGATGTTGTTGGAGATGCAGAGTCAACACTCTTTGCCTCCTTGTTGGAAGTAGTCTCTTTGTAAAACAGCAGAGCGAATGGGTCAACATTCTTCTGCACACATGACGGCTCCGTTAAAGTCCGATTGCAACAACAGGTCCACTCAGGAAATTCACATGCGTGCGTCACTCTCAAGAAAGCCCTCTTCCTCCAATGTCAGCCTTTATGCAGATAATGTGTTCGCTGTGACAAGCAAACCCGCTGACATGACGGCTGCATATGGTGCATCACCATCCACACACACCCGATACACAAGTTTCAAGGATTTCTGGACAAATCAGCCGCGTGACATGAGTCATTTCCAACAACGTCATACGATCTGCCACAGACTCAGTTTCTTTCAGAAAAAGGGACAGATTTTGAAGACTGTACTGCTAACATACTGGATTACACTGCTGAACAGCACCTGACTTCATTTGACAACATTTCCCTTCACCTGTGATTCTACGCGAATCACAGGTGATTCATCTTCATCCACTGATGTGAACATCTCCATGCACCTCTACTCAAGCACCAAAGAAGGTCCTTCAAACAATTTCGCTGTATGGACCTGGACAGTTTTTGCAAAAGTGAAAAAACTATAACTTAACATTAAATCCTATGTGTGGCCATAGATGTAAACAATGAAATAAATAAATCTGCTGTACATAGTGCTTAAATGGCACAGAAAGCAGATTTACTTATTGTTCATGTTGCTTGAGCTTTGCTGCTGGAATTCTTATTCATATTTTTATCACTTATTACACATTATTTCAGGCAATCCAATACATCTACTTTAAATAAAAATTATTGTCTCACCCAAAGTTATCTCAAAAGATATCATGTGGTATTTGACAAAACTCAAGACAACTTCTATTATAATTTTAATTTGATAGAACTAAAACATGACATGACATGACTCAAATAACATAACATCTGATGCAAGAATGCTTTTAAAAAGAATGACAGACGACACTCTGGATTAATTTTAATTAATCAGAGTGTACTATAAAGAGACAAAATGCTACGTCTTCACACCTCACACTCCCCTGTAAGTGAGTTGGGTCACTCTCTCAATTAACTTGCGCCAAGAAGTTCATGTGCTGCACATTGTTTAAATGGGGTCCTTGAGGTTCATTTAGGAGAAAATAGAAAATAATAGGAGGTGAAACCACAGTGAAAATCCGTTTCAATTAAAAAACCCTTAACAGTGACTGGTCTGTATGACAAATTCAAGACACTAGGCAATAAAGAGAGAAGGAAGTATGTTAGATAATTCCATCTCCCACAGAGGTGATTTCCTGCCTGTCAATGAGGGCTGTTGTTAAGTGGCCAAAGTTCGATGGTTGCCCTCGTTTCCCACTGAAACCACGATCAATAAAGACTGACTGATACACCGTGGAGCTCACTGCGACCAGAGCCACACGTAAAAGCTGAATACTAATGGACAGGTTCCTTTTTACAATCATTGTCTACAAAGCAGACTCACACATAAGGATAAAGTTCACTCAAGTCGTACTTGTGAAGGAGGTTCACGGCTGAATTCATAAAAAAGACAAAAATGTATAATTAATTCAACAATGTTCTTTAGAAAGCACATTAAAATGAAAGAAGATGTTCTGACCCAATTAATGTAGAATATTCTTGAGGAATTAAATGTGTTTTACCCATGGAGATTAAAAAATACTTTAACACCACCTAGATTCAAATAGGTCTAAGCAGAAAAATAATAATAATACCATACACATAAAAAAGAAAATATTTAATATCAAAACTAGAAGATTCAAATTCTACAAATGAGAATTTATAAAGTCGCAGAGATATACTGCATTGAGATTTCACAACCAATTTATTTAATCTACTACATTGTGATAAATAATTCATTTCAATTATAGAAATGACCATGCATGGAGGACGATGCAGTCGTCACACAACTCTTCCTCCTCTTTCAGTCACTTCAAGGTGACAAAATGAGGATTTCATGCTTGCATTTTATGGTGACCTAGGATTTTTGTTTTCCTGATAACTAAAGTTCGTATTTCTCATTGCTAGAGTACTGTTGCGTTGCTGTCAGCAGCAGGCCTCATGGACTACAGGAGAAATTCACCAGTGGTAGAAGTTACAGAAATGAATAAAGCTTGCGTGTAAATCATGAATGTCTTTGTACGTATATGAAAACAATTTGTTGTGCCTTCTTCCACTAATCTGGAGGTCTATCTGATCTAATCGACGTGTAACAGGAGTCACTCGCAGCTGCTTTCGGTGAAAAGTTGGACATCCAACAGCGGACGGACAGATTTAGCAGCCAGCAGGTGAACGTAGCGCTGCTGTTAGCAGCTGAGGACCATATTTAACCCCTGGATAGACGGTGGCGCCCCAAAACAGAGCATGTGGTCACCTGATAAATACGTTCAGTCACATGGATGGAACGGTGGAGCCAAAGACGTTGTTTTACATTTAAGTTATTCAGCTTTCCTTCATTTGTTTTAAAGGCAGAAGGTGTCGTGTGTGTGTGTGTGTGTGTGTGTGTGTGTGTGTGTGTGTGTGTGTGTGTGTGTGTGTGTGTGTGTGTGTGTGTGTGTGTGTGTGTGTGTGTCAAAGGTCACTCTGTGGATAATGTTAGGGACGGTGACGGATTCATGTCGGTTTGGTTTTAAACACGACTGAAACAATTCTGACAATTTTGAAAATAAACGCTCAAATATTTGAGATCAAGCAAATATGTGAGTTGTGAAGCTTTAGTGTGGCCCAGCAGGCTTCAGCAGGGTAAGTCACGTATGTGTTCACACAGACAACATCAGGCCCTTTAGGCAGTAGAAAAAAATTAAATTATGTTAGAACCTCAAGACAATCTGTCCTGTGGAAGAGTCTTCTTTAAAGTACTTTATTTCAAGATAAACAGCCTTGTCACTTGGTTAGAAGTACTCTTTCATGACATAATGCTTCATCACATAGTATTACCTACCCGGGCCAAAATTCAATAATTTCAGTCACTTCATTCTCATATTATACCAACCAAAGTTCAGTTCCATCTGAACTAGAAAGCCTTTGGACAAAACAGGAACAAAGACACGCCAATATTTAACTGGTGTCATCAAAGAGATTTCTATGGTCACAGAAAAAAGCCCCAAACCCTCTAAATTGTGAGAAAACAACAAGATATTTTTATCAACCAAGAGACATGCAGATTTTACCTGTCTATAATTAATTATATATAAGTTACATTAACAGTGATAAAGAATGAAAAGAAACCCCAAAAAAACACACGAGCAACATCTTAACTCCACCAACGAGTCTCAAAGCACGGCTCATACCTTGGATTTCGCTCGTGTGTCGAACAAAAATATGGACAAGAGTGACGGATCGTACCTTAAATAACTCACGTGGAGGTACTACTGTAATGGAAAATATGACTTTACACATTTTAGTAATTTGAAATTAAAGAAAAATGTTTTGGCACAACAAAAGATTCGTCAAGCCAGATCAAGTTTTGTAAAATGAGAGGAAAAATCCTATCACGACTTTCTTCGGTTGAAATGAAATCACAGCCAAATGATTTTTAACCAGGTTAAAACATCGCAGTGGTTTGGTAGCAGCGCTATGGACACATTCAAAGTGGAAGACTTGCACACATTTTCCAACAATCGATGTGTAGTTCAGGGTGAGGGAGACGTTTCCTCCCCTGCTGAGTTCACATCCGTGTCCGTCTCGACACGCTTCAGTCTCTCCTTCTTCATTCTATTCAGAATCCCTTTCTGGTCACAAACGTGGCCTCATCTGATCTCCAAACCTACAGACCCTGGATCCGGACACATGGAGACGATTGATCGGTGGACTTTCAGGCAGAAAGTGCTACCTGAGACTGTTTTCCTCGGACTTACCCAAGTATTAGTCCACACCCTGATTCTATCTGGTTCAGCAAATCAGCAATCCCATCAGAAAACATTACTATCAAGAATAAGCCAGGAGCGTTTCCATGCTTATTGGATTACTTCCAAAGTTCAAAATGCTGGTTGGAAAGACAAACGATGCATGCGATCGATTTTTGTTTAAAGATAAGAAGTTGGAGCTCAACTCAAGAAATTATCTTTCTTCTTCTTTTTTTTTATTAAATGAAAGGAACGCCATAAAACTGTAGCATCAACTTTAAATGCTTTAACAACATGCACCGCTATTCTGTCGCTGGTCAGAAAGGAAACAATCCCCGGGACAGACGAAGGCTCAGGAAGTGGAGGTGGGTTCAGTCGGTCTTTCCTCCAACAATAACAGTCTCTACGACATGGAGCAGCGCCGTAAGCAAATGAACACACTCCTCTAGTGTGGGTGTGATAGGCAAACATCCAAAAAGCCTCTAACAAGCGGTGTTGATAAAACAATGGGCTTGGCTTCATGGAAAATGTCAAAAGTGTTGATAATAACGCACGAGAAATAAAGGCTCGTGTTGTTTTGTCATTATTCTGACGAATTAGTGACAATTACAATTGATGACCGCCGACATGACTCCAGTTGTGGTTAATGATTACGCTGTGGCTCCTCCAGGCTATGGCTCTGAAGTGTGAGATACTATTGCATCATCCTTTAGAAAATAACAAGGATACAGGCCACATGTGTCAAACTCAAGGCCCCGGGGGGCCAAATGTGGCCCTCCATATCCATATATGTTGCCCGCGAAAGCATAAAAGGTCAGAGTGTCTAAAAATAAATAGATAAAAGTGTGGTTTGACCAAAAACTCCATTTCCCACAATGCAGTAGTTAAGCCCAGTTTAACTCTTGACAAAAACGTTTTAAACAAAGTGAATGTCTTAACTTGTATTTGATGTTATTTTTCTTTATTCATTGATAGTTTGATCCTTGATTGATGGAGTTCTGTGGAGTTATGTTCTAACATAAAAAGGATTTATGTTAGAACAGAGAAACAAACATACATATTTTTTCTATGCAACTGTAACGTTTGTAACCTGACATTAAGGAGTAGTTACATTTAATTGTTACATTTATCCATTATTATTATTATTGTTACTATTATTACTACAACTCATTCTACTGTTATTACCACTGCGCTACAGCCTTTGTTACACTGACTTTAGCTACAACGAATCATCAACGGATCGCCTTCAGCTGTGAGTGTTGCTAGGCAACAGGCATGACACTCGGTGAAGCTGGGGTCAAAACACCCCACGGACCAGATCGTTTCATTTATGAAATTCTACATTCTGTGGCTGATGATAGCCGAGGACGGAGATTTTGTTGCACCGATGATCCTGCCCACATCGTTTGATGGTTCGCTTATCAGTTGTCATATCGACACATCAACATAGTGGACGACACAAGAGATTAAATGTGGAATAGATATATGGAGCAGAAAGAGGAAAGAATTTATGACAAGAACCTAAGAGTTGCTGAGAACTGTGCCTCAAATCTTTATTGATTTGACATATTAGTAATTATTCTTCTGTGATTGTTAATACTCATACTTAGAAAACGTATTGGTCCTGAAAAATCAACATATGAGTCATGGAACGCTCCGCAGCTCAAGCAATGGATGCATTTAAATGGAGAAAGAATTAATTTAGATCATCATTAGATCATCATTGGGTCTTGCCCGAAGTTTCTTCCTCAATGAGGAAGAAACTTCGGGCAGAAACTCCGCCACTGTCACTTATGCTTGCTCTGGAGGGCGTTGTTGGCTTTCTATCTGTAAAGCGCTTTGAAATGTCTTCAGATGTGATAAGGCGCTATATAAATAAAAGTTGATTGATTGATTGATTAAAAGTAATTCTTGTTAAATGCATATCACCGCATAATAATAAAAATTAGACTAGTGACCTCGACCTCCAGTGACTTGTGTTTGTAGCCACAGACACAATAAAAGCTCCTAAACGAACAGATTCACTGGGAATCAAACGCTTAGTGAGAAAACATGAAGTCATTTTTGGGTTATGCCCTAAAAAACAAAACCATCCACCAGAATGAACCTACTTCAAGCTGTAACCATGGAAACAGAAAAAAGTTTTTTAAAAATATCAAGAATCCCTAAATAGCAGAAGGCACCACTGCAGTGTTTCTTGTTTCTCGTGCGTGTAAAGTTCCTTGAAAGGTGATGGGCAGAGGGAGGGGACATCCCTGGAGCCCCCCCCCGTCTGTGGCAGGAATTTAAATAACCAAACCAGCACCTCTGTCCACTCTGCGCTCCCACGAACCAACAAACCATTAACACGCGTTCTGAGCTGATTACAGTATTTTCCGACCTATTAGGCACACCTAAAAGCCTTTCAATTTTCTCAGTTTCTTATAATCCAATGTGTCTTATGTAAGAAAAAAGTTTTAAAACAGACCATTCATTGAAGATGAGTTCTCAGATGCGTTTTATAATCTCAGATGCGTTTTATAATCTCAGATGCATTTTATAATCCTTCAATAAATAGGCCATTTATTGAAGGTGTGCCTTATAATCCAGTGCGCTTTACAGTGCAAGAAATGCTGTAATTTCCTCAAATTCTTATAATCCAATGTGCCTTATATAAGAAAAAAGTTTTAAAATAAACCATTCATTGAAGATGAGTTCTCAGATGCGTTTTATAATCCAGTGCGCTTTATGTATGAATTTTTTTTTAGGCCATTTACTGAAGGTGCGCCTTATAATCCAGTGCGCCTAATGGTGCAGGAAATACTGTAATTTCCTCAATTTCTTATAATCCAATGTGTTTTACTGTTCTGATCAAGAGTTGGAACCTTAAACTGAACAGTGAGATCGAGACCCGGGCGCCCAGCGACCTCCAACTGGGGGGGACCCCGTGCGCCCCCCCCCCCCCCCCCCGCGGCGTGACAACCAGATGATGAGCTGCACACACGGAAGAGAAGGCAAGGCCGGGAAGCAGGGCTTCAGGCCGCCGTGATTATCTCCAGAACGGCCCGTGATGGACGTGACCCGCCGCCTGCGTGGAAACTGCGTCAACAAACAAAACTTGTGCGTAATCCGGTGCGCGTCTGGCGCGACCGAACCAGGAGACAAACATCAAAGCTGTGTGTGGAATGCGAAACGCAGCATAATCCGCACACACGCACACACGCACACACACACACGCGCGCACACGCACACACACACACACACAGGGAGGAGGAGGCCCCAGAGAACCACTCACCGTGGCGGAGGTCAGGCTGCTGTCCGTGAGGGTGAGGTGGTGCGGCTCCCACCTCCGCAGGAACTTGGTGGTGAGGATCTTGCTGAGGAAGGTGCGGGGGTGTTTGACCACACACACCTGGATGTCCCCCTCCTGGAGGAGCTTGTATCTCATCCCGCTGCTGCCGCAGTGGTTCAGGGACCTCTTGCACGGCCCCGCGCCCAGCTTGGTGTTATTATTCCCCTCAGACATCTCCCCCAGCAGAGGCTTGTTCTCCTCGCACTGATAGAACTGGTTGTTGTGCAGCTCATTGCCCCCACCGCCGCTGTTGAAATCCATAGCGCAGTAATCCAACAGTTTATTGTGTTAAAATGTCAGGCAGGAGCAGGGGGGGTGGGGGGGTGGACGAAGGCGGCGCAGCGACACAACAATCCTACATGTAAATAAAAACCTGGATAAGGTCGTCGGGATCTAGTTGAGGGGGGGGAGGGTGAGTGTGTGTGTGTGTGTGTGTGTGTGTGTGTGTGTGTGTGTGTGTGTGTGTGTGTGTGTGTGTGTGTGTGTGTGTGTGTGTGTGTGTGTGTGTGTGTGTGTGTGTGGGAGGGGGGTACCCACCAGCCGCTATGACACGACCTCGGTTACTGAAGACACACCAGGACAGGCGCGTAATGGCCCCCGAACAAACGTCTTTACGGCCGGCTGTGGAGACGCACAACGCTTTTTATGATTGCGCGCAAATAATCCACCGCGTCCCTCTCCGCACAATGCCCCATGAATCGTCACCACGGTGCGCGTCTCGTCTTCCCTCCTCCGCCGACGAGCTATTCAATATGTTAGGGCCATGGCCTTATCCGTTCCATCCGCCCCGGTGCCTCACAGGATAATCCAGCGCCGGGAGCGCAGGAGGATTAGGAGAAAACGTCGGGAATATCCACCGGCGGCGAGTCTGGAGTCGTTCGTGGGCTTTTTCTGGTCATTACAGGCTGGCTGGCTGTGTTTCCTTTTATTCGGTCTTTTCCCCTATCTTCGTGTAAGGCAGCCAGCGCTCTCCGGCAGCGGCGCGCCGATTGGTCCCTGCTCGTTCATGTGATACCGGACTGACGTCAATGGGGAGGCGAGCGGATGAGCCGTGCGTCTTCTGCGCTCCACTGTCTACCAAGGGCGCCCCCCTCCTCTCTCTCTCTCTCTCTACACACACACACACACACACACACACACACACACACACACACACACACACACACACACACACACACACACACACAAATGGAGGAAGGCGCAGGGACTTCCAGCGAATCAACCTCTTTTTTTTTTTTTTCTTCTTCTTCTTCTTTCCTTTGACTAGATGTGATGCAGCTGTCGCCACAGGAGGAAGAAGAAGTCAGATCCAGGATTTAACAATAAATTCGACATTAAATTGGAAGTCAGAACAAAGATCGAAAGTATTGATCCGAGAGACGCGCACGCGTGACGCCAAAGAATACCAGAGTAACATCTGGTTTATTATCAGATTATAATCCGATGATGTTTTATCACTTTTATCAAAGTGAAACTAATCTCAACTAAATGAAGCCCCCTAGAGATTAATGAGGTTTCCTCGTGATCAATACTATTACCTAACGATTGGTTTGTTATTCTCGCTGATGCGTCAGTTTCTCCAAGGACTCGTGAATCTGGACGACCTTTAGTTCACTCTGAGCTTCATGATGGAATCAGATGAGGCAACACACGGAAAGAAATTCATTTTCCTCATAGCAGTGACGTCATGACTGACTATTCAGCTTCACTTAGTCAGTTTATTTTCTTTTTTGGATGAGTCCAACTCCCATTAATTGTCAAAGAACACAATGTGGGTTCAAAGTTTCACAAGAGATGCAAAGAGCAAGTTTAGTTTCTTCATTTTTAAAAAAAAAATATTTTTCAAATTTAATTCAGTTAGTTCAGTAAAAAAAAAAAACACACACACACACACACACACAGCCGACCATGAACCAAAGGAGATACAACAGTACAATAGAGAAGTCATGTGTGGCAGCTGAAGGGATGCTGTTTACTACCTTTAAAGGGGGTTTAGTTTTGTTGCAAAATGCGTCAATACTCACTGATTAAGTCACTGATCAGCCCAATGATCAGGTCATTGCTCAGGTCATTGATCAGGTCATTGTAAACTCATTTAAAGCCTAAACAATGTGTGCACTGGAGGTGAAAATAGCCGCTGTACTCTGTACCAGTTTGTGCCACATAGACAAAGCCCACTGACGTTCTCCGAACTGACTCAGTTTATAAAAACACGCTCCACGCACATTTGAATTCAAAAAGTCACAATAAAATCATGCACCCCTTAAAGCAACAAACATCCACAATAAATAACTAAATTGAACTTTGACCTGGTGTGAAACCCCACAGGACGCTGATGGCGACTTCCACACAAAGACCCACGGCTCACCAGAACAGTCAGTCCGTGGTGAATCACCACAGACCAGTGTTTCCACTGAGACATGATTCCTCTTGCTTCCACTGGTTCCCAGGGTTATTAAAGATTGGGTCACTGGCTGACTAACAGATCCCGTCAACATACGTCCACACCTTCCTTCATCCGTCACGTTTCTCCAGAAAGACGAGTCGTGCTGGAGGCGATGAGGCTCATCGTGTGGAATGTATTTCTGGAAGCATTCCAGCATCCACCTTCACCGTCCATCAGCCTTGAAATCACTTTAATAAGATATCAGGGAGGTGTTTTCACTTATCTCCTCTTCACATCATGAACACATCAGATACCATGTTTTGTTTTTTTTCTTTTTTAAATGTGCTTCGCTTGACTCTTCATCCTGATTTTGGTCGTCGGGCCTCTGCTAAGTCCAACGAGCGAATGAAATGTAAACGACAGGAGTTACGCACTCGGGCGTTTGTGTTCTTAGCGAGTAGCAGGAGTTAAATAAGGACAATTTGTGTTTGTGTAGACAAGCCTTGAACATTAAACGTCAGGATCTCACCGACTGGACAGTGAGATCCTTACAAGTGTTTCCATGCAGACAATATACTAAAAACAAACACACATGACAGAAGTAACTTCACAGACAGTAGAATTACTCATTTTAACCAACTAAAGTCAGATGTCCTGGTAGTCTGGAGACTTTATCCACAGGTGACACATAAGTGACTTATATTGTGTTGACATTGACGTGTTCGTCTTCACTTTCATGGGTATCAGAGGTGTTAAACTCATTTTCACTGAGGGCCACATCAGCATAATGGCAGATGTAACTTATAAATGTAACTAAATGTAACTCAATGTAATGTAAAATAAATGTAACTACTCCTTAATGTTAAATAACTCTGAATTATTCAAGTTACAAACATTACAGTTACACTAAAAAAATGTTTCTCTGTTCTGACATAAATCCTTTTAATTTGTCAGGTTATTAAACCCACAGAACTCCATCAATCAAGGATCAAACTATCAATGAATAAAGAAAAATAACATCAAGTACAAGTTAGGACGTTAACTTTGTTCAAAATGTTTTTGTTATTGTTAAAATGGGCTGAATTACTGCATTGTGGGAAATGTAGTTTTGCTCAAAACACACTTTTATACCTTTTAATTTTTAGACACTCTGACTTTGTATGCTCTTGCGGGCCACATTTGGCCCCCGGGCCTTGTGTTTGACACATGCTATGTATATGATGACACAAATTGCACACAAACAGCTAAACCACTAAAGCCTGCGGGGCTGGACCTGCTTCAGACATGGAGCAGCTAACGGGACGGAGCGCCACGCTGATGCAAACCGACACAGTAAAGGAAATAAAGAAGCCGATGAATTCCATTTAGTGTTAAAATTACAGCCTTAGCTTTTCAGAATGACGTGTAAATTCTAAAGCACTTGTGTCAAACCCACGGCCCAGGGGCCAAATGTGGCCCGCGAGAGAATAAAAGGTCAAATTAAAAGGATTTATGTTATAACTGTGTAACTGTAATGTTTGTAACTTGAATAAGTAATAAATTCAGAATTATTTAACATTACATTGAATTACGTTTAGTTTAGTTACATCTGGCCCTCATTTGAAGCGCATTAGGGATAATTTCACCTGTTAAACACAAGTGGAAAAACATCCTCCTTCATGACAACGCTGTCATGGGGGCTCCCAGGGGCACGAGCCCAAGAGAGGGAGGCAACAGTTTGCTCAGAATATAAATGAAGAGGGAACAGAAGCTTCACAGCTTCTCATCTCCAGGGCCCCCCTCTTCACGACAACAAGCGGCCCGGCGTCACGCCCTCCATTTCCACACGTCTCCACCATTACCTCCTTCAGTTCATCTCAGGCCTCGTCTTTTTACCGTTCCACCCACCAACCCACCAGAGGCAGAGTCCTTCCTGTCGCAGCTCCTCCAGCGTTTCAGCCAGAACTCTATCGTTACCGACGAGTTCCAACAAGCCCAGCAGTCTGACGACAACAGACGAAGGTGAAAGATGAAATGTAGAGATTGTAAGGTGTGACAGAGCACCGTGTTAGATAGCAGTCACTTCCCCTCTGAGACCGGACACACTCATTGGCTGCTAATCACACCAACTGTTCACAATTTCTGCCTCTGCGTTTGTGTAGATTATTAATGCTGTCGAATGGTTTGCTTTCCGTGCAGCTATGAATGTGAAGATTCATAGTCACTCTTTTTTTTTTAATCAAATGAAACAAAGATTTAATAAAATAAATCAAAACAAGGAAAAAAAATACGATAGATTTAGATTTTAAGAAAATAATTTATAAAAATTTATATATAATAATTATAATTTTATCATTTTAATTCTAATATTTTTATAATAATAATAATAATATAATTTAATATATATAATTTATTTATTTAAGCAGGAATTACTTATGAATTAAGAGTACATTTGGAACATAATTGTGTCATGTCTCTCAAAAGTTGCGCAAAATTCCTGTAATTGTTGAAGTGGAAAACCCTGAGGGGCAGATTCTAGACCAGGGATGACGACACATGTTGTCAGAAAATGTTCTGTATGGTTCAATGAAGAACCCCACTTCCATGTATCCTACTGCAAACCTGTGACTTTAACAATGGGGGGAAAACCTGAGTTACAGCAAAATAACTAAAAAAAACAACAAAAACCTTTCAGTCAAATATTGCAAAAGTCAAACTTGGCAATAGTTCTATTTTAAGGATTATTTTCTTGTCCGTGCTTCATTCTTCCACAAAGTTTTTCGGAAATAAGCCGAGATTTTTGTGTCCTCCAGTCAAATTTCTTCCAAAGTGTTATGTTGGATGCTTCCAGTCCTCAGAGGATTTTTACAAATGATGCTGTTGGCCTTTCAAACAGAGCAGTCAGGTCAGAGTATCAGTTTGGACCCTCATCATCACATCCAACTTTATGCTTATACAAAACAGCTAACGCTACACAAAGTGGTTTTTACTGCTCTAATTGTGAAACAGAAACAAAACACAAACTGTTTGCAGATGGCAGCGTTCTGTTGGGAGAGGAAACCCAATGAGGACACATGTTTGTACGATCAGTCATGTTTGGATGCGTACAAACAAAAAAAACCACACGTATCCCTTTGATCACTTTGGTGTTTAATTTCCTTTTTAGTGCAACTTGTGTGATAGTTGTGACCAACACATTACAAAAACATCTGCATGCATCAGTTATGAACGTACAAAGCTTGGCTTTCACTCCACCCCCCCCCACCTTCACACCCCAGCCTTTGTTCAAACCCAATTTCAGCTTGAGAAGCTAATATTTTCCCTTATGGTGCGTTCGAGTGCATCACAAAACGTCCAGTCATGAGGGGCTGGTGTGTTTAGGACACAGCAGCTCCTTACCTTCATCTATTTACTGTAAATGAAAACTATGGAATGTTCAGAGTGACGCAAAAAACAACAACAGGGAACCTTTTCTCAATCCTCTCGTTTCACCGTGAACACACGGAATGTCATTTTCTAACACGCGTGAGCAGCAGTTAGCACGATGATCGAGTTCTTTTATGTCTTTAATAATGCTAGAATTTGGGTTTGTTGGCCGACGGTGAATCACGATCAAACCGGTGGTGTATTTACAGGACTGACATTCACTTTAGTTGTTGCTCAGTGATCGGTGAAGCTGATAGTATTGTGAACGAGCAGGAGTGTGAAACGACCCCAGCGAAAGGAAGAACACGTAGTAACACATTCAAGTGTGAAGTCATGTTAAGGACAAGCAGGTAGCTGACGTGTTCAACACTTCACATGTGATCACATACAAAACTTTC
Organism: Antennarius maculatus; assembly: GCA_013358685.1. Classification (NCBI taxonomy): domain Eukaryota; kingdom Metazoa; phylum Chordata; class Actinopteri; order Lophiiformes; family Antennariidae; genus Antennarius; species Antennarius maculatus. The sequence goes on along the minus strand of CM023611.1, from coordinate 23,887,472 downwards.
TCTACTATAATAGACTATAGTACGTATTAATAGAACCCTCTGCATCTTTAAACACCCTATTTTCACGTAACCATAATATAATATACTATAATATTGCATGTTCTCCCCGTGTCTGCGTGGGTTCTCTGGCTTCCTCCCACCTTCAAAAACATACGCTTCAGGCAAATGAGTACTGTGTGTGTGTGTGTGTGTGTGTGTGTGTGTGTGTGTGGTGGTGTGGTGTTCTGCTGCTGGTCGTTTGTTCTATGGTTCAGTCAGGTCCACTCAGTGGGTCGGCCCTGTGTGAACGCTGCTCCTGAGCTCAGGACGGACAGCAGCAGCTGTAGTGCGCGCACACACACACACACACACACACACACACACACACACACACACACACACACACACACACACACACACACACACACACACACACAGAACAAATAGGGTGACAGGATGCCAAAGCTGTGGTGAGTGCAGAGCCAGGTCAAAGGTCGCCAAAGCAGCAACACACCCCAGCAAATGGAGCGTCACTCACACCAGCATCTATTTCTGAACGGGCCGGGCGATCTCACCATCAACAAGGCATTCTGGGAGGAGTGTGTGATTTGTGTCAGCGTCGTCTGCTGTGATCGTGATGTGGAAGGTTCTACACAACCAGGAGAAATAATGGAGTCCAGTTCCCCTGAATATTGTGTGTTGTTTTCTGAAGAAACAAAGTCTTCAAATGTGAGCATTCAAGTCCAACATGAAGAACCAGCAGATCGCTGGCCGACAGGTTTCCACAGATTTCAAACAAAAAGTAAAATCAGTGCTTGAAAAAGAGCGTTAAAGACAAACCGGGACGGGACGGCGCCTTCCGTCCGCAGTCCGTTCTGTCGGTACCAATCTTTCAGTGACCTCATACCAGGATGAAATAGAGCGTTACCGACGGAAACAGTCATATTCATATCATCCCTCATGAAATAATGTGGTTGTTAATTCATCAACACTTTAAAATCTGCGATCAGGCAACAGACTACAGATTACCATAAAATAAAATTGTCATGTTAAAAAGGAAAAAAAAATATTTAGAATTTTAAAAAATGCACTTAAAACCCTTAATGTTAAAAAGCTTTTTCCCCCAGCATGTCATTAAAGAGGAGAGTCTGAGCCCTCAACACTAGGGACCCGCAGACAGCAGCTCGACAGTTGGTGTGAAGTGTGTAAAAGAGTCAGACGCGGATTCGGAACATGCCCTGGCTCAGCTGGAGGCGGAACAGACGACAGTTGGCGATGCGCAGGGCGGCGCAGGCCGTCTTGGAGAGGTCGCTGGCGAGCATGTGCTTCGTGCGATGCCACGTCCCGTTGCTGCGGCGGAACTCCCGGATGTAGTCGAAGCTGGTTCCTGTACAGGGGACACACCAAAACGTCACGTTCACGGGTTCACCAGCAAGGGGGGGGGGGGGGCCTCAGAGCAGCCGTCTACCCACCGGTGTCCAGGTCCCCCACCACGTAGATGCTGGCTCCGATGGGCACAGCGCCGTAGACGAATGACGAGCTGGTGTGGATGCACAGGTTCTGGTCGTCCAGGAACATCCACCTTTCAACACACACACACACACACACACACACACACACACACACACACACACACACACACACACACACACACACACACACACACACACACACACACACACACACACACACACACACACGTTGTTCGAATGTCCATTTATTGATTCAGTTTGTGTGTTGAAGGGTGCTAATGGTGACTCTTTGTGTCCTCGGGTCATGAATGATGTTTAAAGCTCGATATGGAGACCACAAACAGACAAAACCACAAACCGTCCAGACAGCGTGTCTCCACTGACCTCCTCATCTCATCGTGGTAAAACTCAGACTTGCAGGTCATCATCTGTCTTTGCTCTGGGTTGTCGTTCTCTTGGCTTCTGACGCCTCCGAACACGTAGAGCTCCTGGCCGACGCCGCACGCCACCGAACCGAACCTGAACGGGACAAAGGGGAGGAATGGAGGCAACGGAGATACGGATCAAATGTACTACTTTAATACGTATCAGCGTTCAACATGTTACAGCTGCCTGCCCCCCCCCCCCGCCCCTAAAAAAAAAACCTGTTTGGATCCAGTCAGGCGGATCAGAGGACGACTCAACATTCAGGAATGCTGCTTCACGCTTTCTTTCTGGAGATGTGATTTTAAATCAAGGCTTTGTGGAAAAGTCGAATGAGAACAAAATGATGAACAATAAATAGTTCAACACAGACTCAAAATTTAAATTGTTCAGTCAAATTTAAGTTAGAAAATCTTCAGTCAGTGGCTTCAAATTCTGTGAATTTTACTGTCGATCACAAAATGATACTGATAGCAAATAGAAGCATCAGCAGCTGATCGACACGTTCAATAACTGAAGGCTGTTCATGACAGAACACCATCAGATTTTGGCAACGATACAGATTTAATACAGCTAGAGGCGACGCTATGAAGAAGTCTCTTTAAGCACCGCTTCAAGTTGACACTTGAAAGTGGAGCAAACACAAAAGGCGACGCTCCGAGGCTCGATTTTAACTCGTTGACGTCTCCACGATTCAAGCACACTCGTGCAAAAACGAAGGAACGAGCGTTATGACTAACAGACACGGCCGGGCGATCTCAGAGACACGCCCGGGATTCGTCAGCGGAGGGAAGGACGAAGTTAAAATGTAAAACTGACAATACCAGTGCAACCATAACCACATAGCTGCTTCTGGTTTCCTGTTGCGCAACGAGGACGAGGCTAGCCTGCGTGGACGACACGTGATTCAGATGTTCTGACAACACGACAGGTATCGAACGGCTTGTTTGTCATCTCATGAGGTCACATCCTTTCCTTCCTTCAGAGTCTTTACCTCCTCTCCTTCAGAGGACAGAGACCCGTCCACTGTTGGGTTTTGACATCGAAACACTCCACCGAGTCAAACAGCTTTCCGTAGGAGCCCCCACCCATAGCATAGATCTTCTTGTTCATGGAGGCATAGCAGCCGACCTGAAAGAGGAAACAAGTCGCAGCATGTGGGTTCACTGGAGAGCCTGGGGGCCGCTCCGCTGGGCCGCCAGCCCCCACCGGTGGTGATGATCACACTCAGAGCGGATTCATGTAAGAGAATAAATAGAGTATAAAACGATTCACGTGTGACACATTTACTGCTAAAGAATGGGCCGTGTTGTTTGTGCTGATGGTAGCCGTATGTGCTAAATGTGCTAACTTCTTCCAGCTGAAGGCATGACTCAGGGATGATCGATTACAAGAGCGCCATCTAGCTGATGTTGGAATACAAAGTAAATCTAACAAAACTTTTGGTTTTCACAATCAAAACATGCAGGTTCTCAATCGACCTCTTTCTTTATTTGTATGCTTCTTTTAAAGTAGCTAATTCTAATAAAATAATAATTAAAAAAACTGACAAAATGACAATTTAAAAATCGGTTTATGGGGTTTTCTCATTTCTACAGTGTGTTATCTAATAGCAGATTAAACAGATGTCCATGGAGGAAACTACAAATACAATAAGCACAGACTCATCCTCATGGATGAATGATGGCATCGTGTTGTGGGATCACTGTCACTGCTGAAGCAGCAGGAAATACGACTAATGTAGGCAAACTGCACTCATTAGTCCACAAAAACACGTTTCACTGCTTATATTTGACACAATTTATAGCAAATTGGCTTGTTAAGAATTTTTTTTTTTTCATTTTCACAACAAGCTCCTCCAGGGGGCACAATGTGAAGTTTGTAAAAGAAGTCTTCTTATGATTATTCTGTGGCTCCTCAAAGCTCCTGGTGCATGCTGGGGGATGTGATGTCGTTACCTTGCGGATCATGGTCATGCTGGTCTGTGTTCTCCACGTGTTGACGTGAGGGTCAAACACTTCGACGGTGACCAGCGCCGTTACTTCGTTTTCCCCTCCGAGAACGTAGATCAGACCGTCCACCTCCACCACGCCAAAGTTCTCACGCCCCTAAATGCAGCATCACAAACACACACACACACACACACATTTTAGGCACCAGCCTGAACCACCAAACATTAACACGCTGATCAACATACGAGCGTCTTATTTTAATGTGCAAGTATTTTTAGAGAGCTCATAAATTGTGGAGCTGCTGGATCTGTGTCCAAATTTTTAGCTGAAGAGTGACTCAGAATAGCTGCTATGCTGACACCTAGTGGACAAAAGGTGTTATAACAGACGAGACAGGACGAAGGTAACATGGCTGCAAATAACCCGGCTCCCCAGTCACTGATCATTTATCCTGCTGAGAAAAATACAGCAGCAAATTTTCAGATATTCTCAGTGGCTACTAGACATGCAGATTAAGAAGAGATTATAGTGAACTACAAAATACAAGACAAACTGTGGGATGAACTCAACATTAAACACTAACCAATGGATGAACTCTTCAAACTAGTTCCGTGAAAATGCGTACAGATTATGGAGGGAAAGAATTATTATATAAATTATTATAGAAATTATATAAATGAATTATTAATTATTATAAAGTTATGATTACGCAGGGAAAGAAAGGAAAATATAGAATATAACAGTCATAAAGAAAAAGAAATCCCTGGATCCAAGTCAGATTGTAGTTTCTTTTCTGCCCAAACCTTCCGTCATATTTCATATTATTCTTAAAGGAAGGAGCAGCCAATCAGAATCTTTCCAGAGATGGGTGAAGCATACCTGCAGCATAGGAGGTAAGGGGGACCAGGTGTTGGATTCTGGGTCATATTTCTCCACACTGTCCAGGACTGCACGGTGTTCGTCTCGTCCCCCCATCACGAACAGGAAGCCCTCTGACAGACAGGAGGCAGGGGGGGTTAATGGACCTGCACTGACCTGCTGTACAGCAGCAGGAGTTACACTGGGGGATGTGCACCCACCAGTAGTGACCAGGCCGTGGCCGATGCGGGCGACGCTCATGGGCTGCAGCTCAATCCAGGCCTGTCTGTTGGCGTCGTAGAGGGGGCACATGCAGCGCATCACAGCGGTCGGTTTCCTGGTTCTGTACACGACCCGAAGCAGCAGAACAGACAGGAAGTCAGTCCAAAAACCACCCAGACTGCTTTAGTGTGAGGCCCCGCCCACAGTTCCAGGTCAGAACTGTGCCAGTTCTGGGTCAGACCGGGATGTGCTGCCCCCTGGTGGGAGAACTCTGATGGAGGGGACTCACTTGCGATCCTCTCCTCCGGCCACGACGATACACTCCGAGTAGCCTCTGGGTTTGAAGGACGCCAGCAGCGCCTCGCCGTGCAGCTGACGCGCCTCCAGCACCGGCTGGCAGTGCTCCCTGATCACCTCCCTCATCAGCGGCTCCCCCATTGCCTGATGGGATACCATGTCATTACATTTTGCTGACACGATGATGCACCTATCATGTGACCGGCGGGGCCCCCCCCACCTGCTCTCTCAGGTAGCCTTCATCCAGACCGTGCATCCAGACAGCAGACATCACCTCCTTCATGTGAACCTGCAAAGAAAGACGGACCCAAAGTCATTCACGTGTGTCTGCAACACACACATCACAGCAACACGTCAGTGATCACACACTTTATGTGTGAGACTATAGGACTGAGATGTTTTGTGGATGTAGAGAAGATAAACATCTTCCTGTGGGGGGGTACTGCACGATACGGGGTACCAGGACCTCTGTTTGACTACGGTCGGTAATAATCATCATCGGCTCTGGGCAGTGACTGGAAAAACATGAGAGCATGAATACAAGATGAAGAAACAGGTGTCGTTTTTGGAGTGGGGGGGGCTCAGCCCTAAAGGTGGGGAGTTTTGAGCTGCTGCTCCTTTGTGTTTAAAGAATTTGCATGTGACTCCAATGTTTCCTGTCAGTCCGGCTTTGGAAGCTTTCCAGGCAAACACCCCCGGGTCACGGGGGTTGCTACAGACTAATAACATGACATTATAACATGATGTTATAACATGATATTATAACATGATGTTATAACATGATATTATAACATGATGTTATTATAACATATTATAACATGATGTTATAACGATATTATAACATGATGTTATTATAACATGATGTTATTATAACATATTATAACATGATGTTATAACATGATATTATAACATGATGTTATTATAACATGATATTATAACATGATATTATAACATGTTATTATAACATGATGTTATTATAACATCATGTTATAACATGATATAGTATCATGTTATAATATCATGTTATAATAACATGATATTATTATAACATGATATTATAACATGATGTTATTATAACATGTTATTATAAGATGATATTATAACATGATATTATAACATGATGTTATAACATGATATTATAACATGATGTTATTATAACATATTATAACATGATGTTATACCCTTTTATTGGTCCACTGGTGAATTCACAATATTTGTGGAGCACAGATGTAAAGAGGAGTAAAATGACGTAAACGTGATTTTTTATTTTTCCATGTACTTGTATTTACATATACGTATTTTATTCATATATTTTTTATATATATTTTATTCATATATTTATATATTATTTATTTATATACAGTATGTATTTACTTATTTAACTAAATTAAAATCTAAAACAACGTAACTCGAAACTGTGATGGCTGGAGCTGAACAGGTAACAAAGATAAGATCATGAAGACAAAACTACGTTGTGCCTGAGAACTTTATTTCAGTCAGTGAACGTGTAATTGTTCTAATCACAAAAGTGTTAAACCGTCCATTTGTCACACACTCCTTCCTCTTCACGCTGACCCTGAATGAAGCATCAATAACATCGCGAAGCGCTTGGAGGCGCCTCTGGTGGGATTCAGCGCTGTCTGAATAAAGTGACTCGACTCGACTCACCCTGCGATCCTCCGGGTCGTGTGCGAACCATCGCACCACGGCCTCCAGCACACGCTTTTCATTGCCCACGTTCAGCTTTTCCATGGCCAGCACCTCGCAGAGCCGGTTCACAGGAAGCTCCCTAAATTCCTCCGTGAGCGCCACGTCGCTAAAATGCGTCTGCAGGAACTCGGTGGCCACGTAGTGAACGTGGTTGAGGCAGTAGTGCAGAGAGAAGAGCCGGATGCCGATGCAGTTCTCTGCAGTGATGCAGCTCTCTAAGAACTGGCAGCAAAGCGACTTGAGGTCCGTCAGGAGGAGGAGGTCAGACGCCTGCACCATGTCCTGGATCGTCTCTTCACTCAGGACAATCTAACATGAACACACAAGAAGAAACATTAACTCATCAGCAGGAACAAACTATCTGATTTTTGACAAGACGATCCCAATCATCTCGTCCTCGGCCACTTTTTCTTTTTTTAAAAATGTATTTATTCAGCTGATTTTTTTCTTTCCAGACATCTTATTACAGCAGACTTCACCTTCATCAGTTTTGGAACATCGACAACAATATCCGAAAAGAAAAAAAAAAAAAAAGGTTGATGGGTAGAAGGAATTGGCTTGTAAAATTCCCGTCCCCTGAATCAACAACATCTCTCTCATTGCAACACATCATCAACCAAGTTCATACACTGAATGTCACATTTAGATCATTTTATTTTGGTACGTTATTGTTTTGAATCATCCATTCAGTCAAACAGACGTGCGTGTTTGCACACGATCTTCATCAGTTCTTGGAGTGAATTCGATTTTGTTAATGACCTTTTAGTGGTCCATCCCGTATGACGTTTCTGCACAAGTTTATGGTGTCAGTGCCGATTGAATTTCTTGCTTATACTGGAGGTGGGAGAAAAGCGGGGAACTCGGAGAGAACCCACAAACTCTGCAAAGGAGGGAATCACTGCGCCGCCCCAACTCACCTCACCACTGAAGATGTAGTCCAGGATCTGCTTCATGATGGGCATGGTGACCCCCTGCAGCTCAATCCTGTACGTAGACCCATCTTCTTTCGGAGGATTATAGTGCAGCTTGGTCCTGACAGAAATCGCCAAGGGATAAATGATGCGTGAATCTAAAAACCTGTCTCCTTTTTAGTAATCAGACAGGGTTGACTCATTGCAAGTGAGAAAAAAGGTGACACCCAATGTTTACAAAGGAGAAAACAGCGAGAGGGTTCATCTCCTGGTCACCTGATGTAGGGGCTGGCGGCTGCCAGGATGTTCTTCTGCACGGGGAGCTCCTCTCCGTCCACCACCAGCAGCGCATCGTGGAAGCTCTGCTCCTGCCAGAAGGTGCGGAGGACCCGGAGGAGTCTCTGGGAATGCTGTGGGTCCGAAACCTTCGCACCGGGCTCACAATCAGAATCTGGCATATCCACGGACAGAACACAACACGGAAGTCCTGCACCACCGATCGCTCCACGGGCTGCTCCTGTCAACAAAACAAACGCACACACGTCTGAACGCGACCCCGCTCGTCTCTTTGCTACATGTGGTGGGAAAAAAATGCTGGTGGGACTGTCGTTTAAACCACACCTATGCTAAGTGGAGTGGTTGATAAGGGCTAGGCTAGCAAAACAAGCGTCGGTAAACAGCAGCTTGTTGTTGTTGTTGTTTTCCCCCCACAGATGACATCATGTCGCGACACTCGTTGTTTACAAGGTAGCAAAGGAAGAGCAAAGTCAGCTAACGTCACTCTGATCAGGTTATCCAATAGCTAAAGTTCCACATTAGCGTTGTCTGGAGCCCTATTCTGTATTAAAAAAAATTACTTAGACTTATTATGCGTTTATTTTTAACTATTACGTTACGTTCTCTTACCTTAGTTGTAATAATGTGCTTAAATCCGTACTGCTGTACCTGTTTACCCTAAAATGAGGATCGCGCCATACAAGAATGTTGCAACTAGATGTGGTTCAACATGTCATGTACTATGCTGCATTCAGGGTCACGGAAAATATGGTTAAAACACATCTCCATGTTAATACAAACAGTATTTGTATCGGACACATGCACAACCAAATAAAAAACAAATGTATTCACAACTGAAATTATTTGGGTAGTAAAGCTCTTGTTAAAGCAAGACTATCGAATATTTTCACAGTCATAGGGTAATAACAAGTCTTTTATTATTGGAGCAATTCTGCAGATACAATTCATATGGTCATGAACGCCTCATCAGCAAGGCGGAAAGTGTGCAGATAGACCAGGTTCCAATAGTAAAACAGCAACCTATGTGACAAAATAATGGGAAACAATCTGCTTGTAAAACAGATACTAACGATATTATATTGATTAATTTTCATATATTAACTATTTAAACTGGGATGGACAACATCGTTTAACGTCTTTATTGTCTACACCTTGAAATACCTGTACAAAGTGAGAATCTAAACGAAACGGAATGACGCCATGAAATCAATCCGCGACCATAAACAGACAAGAGTAGCAACAAACGATTTCCGGTGTGACTAAAACTATATTGACCATGTCATTTACTTTTATCACACTTCTAGTAATATTAACGACGCAAATCAATGCTTTAAAAACACAATTTCAAGAGTACATTTATGGCGACATTGGCAGGCGTGCACAAGAGATAAAATAGAGTTAAAGAAACATTTGTACTTTTATTTTGAAGAAAAGATTGACTTCTTTCCTGCAACGCAATTTCCGGCAAGATGAAACCGAGGCGGTCGTTACAACTTTAGACAAATATTTTGTGCGGGATTATGTTGCGGTAAAATTAACTACTATTTTAGCTGCGTCGGCGATTTTGCACCCAAAGAAACTAACGAAGTGGATCTCGATGAATCGTGAAACGGAAATAGATTTGAGATCGCAGTAAGTTTCTTGTATTTTGGTGTTTTATGCGTTGACACAACCAAATGATTCTTTTGTGATCACAGGTCATGTTTCGTTTCTTGAGGACTTGTTTCTTGGATCCTGAACTTCAGGACAATGTGTGAAACTCCAAACATAGCCCATCCTGCCCCGATCAGACAGTCTCCTTGGATCGAGCGCGTCATCCTGAACTATGGCTGTCAGGAGGGGGACAGTCTCGGCCAGCTCCACTCCCTGGTCCTGGCGGTGGGTCAGATGTCTCAGTCCCAGGCCCAGGGCTGCCCCAGCACCACGGGCCTGCTCTTCCTGTCCGATGGGGTCCTCCAGATTCCTGCCCTCCTCACTGCATCGGCATGGGAGGATCTCACGACCCACGAGGACAGAGAAACGTTGGAGAGTCTGATCAACACCGTGGTGGACATCCGGGAGTGCCAGCTGCAGTTCCACATGTCCCCCGAGATGACCAGATGCAGATTCTACCTAGAAATTAAACAGCTGAGCGTGAAAGCAACCTGGCCCCTCAGACCCAGCGTCCCCAGCTGCACCACGCTGCCCTCCGTCCGGCAGAAGATCCGAGAGACGTGGATGAGGTGTCCGGCGGAGCAGGAGTCAGAGTCGAGCCAGTCTGGGTTCGAGTTGTCCAGTCTGTTGGACGAGTGGCAGGACGACTGCATGCAAGAAGTTCTGGAGGACGTCCAGAAGACGCTGATGGACGTGGACCCGCAGCCGTCCACCTCGACTAGCTGGGATGTTGATCGGCTCAGAGATAAGGGAGCAAAATGTTTCACTGTCCCCATCGGGTGTCTTCTGATTCCAGAGGGAGATGCTCAGCAGCTGGAAACAGCAGCAGAGAACTCGCCGCCTCTTGTGGAGGATGACATGTCTTATGAGAACACGATCTCAGGGTTGATTAACAGTGACATCACACCTCGATCCAACCCTTGGGACAGGTTTCCTCCACCAGGATACTCCTCCTCATCCTCCGATGCCTCCCCAGCAGCAACTTCACCCCTTGCCCTGCAGAATCCCATCGGCTCTGAATCCGAAGTCGGTGAAACTGCCAGCATCCAACCTTCTGCTCGGCACTCGAAGGAATCGAGCGGAACGTCACAGCTCAGTTTCCTCCCGCCGTACCAGAACCAGCCACATTCTTCCAACCGCCTCGCTACCGCCGGTTCTTCATCGTCAGCCCCCGTTAGTCTGCTGGGACCCTCCACCGAACTGACTGCCACAGACAAACGGTGCCCCGACAAGACGCGTCCAAATCGTCCGACTCTAGACCAAGAAAAGAAGAGGGTTGAGGAAACAACTGGTAACTCAAAGAGGAAGAGATGTGATTCCACACCAGAAAGAATCATAAGCAGATCGGCTGAGGAAGAGGAGGAGGCGGCGATCAGCGGGAGTCCTCCATCTTGGCTCTTTGACTCTCATTCAGGCTCCGGTTCCAGAGAGGACAGTCTTCACCAACAGGGTCCGGTGGACGCGAGGCTGGTCAGGAAGTCTCCTGTGGTCCACGGCGACGGCAGCCCCTTCTCTTACTCCTACCACGCCTCTGCACACATTCTGCAGGATTTCAGTCACCTGAAAGTGGCTGATTCTTTGCTGCAGTGGGCTGTGAAGTATCTCATCGCTCCACAGACAGAAGATCCACAAAAAACGTCCATCCAGACGCAGCAACAGTTAATTTAGTCTGTTGTTCAGGGTTGTAAAGACATAATGTTGTTTAGTAGTTTACCTGCGGAGGTGGACGATCATTTTGTGATTTATAGATGTTCTGTTATTTTAAAAAAATGTGTCTACTTGGATGTCATGTATGTGATGGTGTGTTCTTTTTACTTCCTACATTTTATATTAAAAATAAGTCGCTAAATATTGCCTTAAATCACAATATAGTCAATCGCAAACACATTTAACCATGTATGAATCATGTGGGAGAATCCTTTTCTTTTACACAGACATTTCCAGCTTGCTGGATTTTATTCTCATCTGACAGTATCCCATGATTTGGTTCAAAAGAAGTTGTGTTATTAAATGAAATGGTCTTTAATCTTAAAATATGATTGAAAGATATATTTTAATCAGTTACTTTCAAAGTTGAGTAAAAGTATTTTCTTAGTCTGTAAATTTTATGGGGAGAGCTTCTCACTGGATCAGCCTGTCAGACAATATTTTCACAGACTGTCCTTTTTAAGGTGTAGAGAATATATTTATAACTAAACAAAATGACAGACCAGCATAACAACTGTTTTTTTTTTTTCTAAATATAAATATAAATCCAATGTGTTTCAACTTTAGCAGCGTCCTCGTAACGTCACGCCAACATTAGTTTTTTGTTGGTTCTGCTAGCTTGGGAGTTTCAGTTTAGACCTAATGTACTCTGTGCTGGCGGCTGGAGCGGCCCCTTTAAGAAGGTAGTCATGTGACCGAGGCAAGCATCTCCACAAGTGTCAAGAGTGACTCAGACAGATGTTGAAACAAAACATCGTTCAGAATCAGATAAGAAATAATATAAGTTCTGGATTCTTTCTGTAGCCCACTACCCACTGACCCATGGACCAGTACCAGTCGACGACCCGGGGGTTGGGGATCACTAGTCTAAGTAGTCCACATATTTTTTCTAGCAGTCCACATCAGTGTAAATGGCTTAAACCAGGCCTGTTGCCTCCCAGTCCATCACCAACCAGCTGGCTTCTGTTCCACGCAGCATCGTGGCCACCAGGGTGTCTCTGTCATGCCTGTCACATGTTCTCAGTGAGAACCTGCTGTCATCTGTAAAGAGAACACAGCGCTTCTCTTTATAAAGTGTTTAATCCCATCAACAGATAATTCAAAACGCTTTAACAGACAGAGAAACCCAACAGAACCCTCCAGAGCAAACATGAGGGAAAAACTCATTGAGGAAGGAACTTGGACTCCGGAGGGCGGCCATCCGCCTTGACCAGTTGGGTCTCTCACCTTGGCGTCTTTTTCACCTGTTGTTATTTAATTGGCACCAAGGCACATATAATGAAATGAACGTATCGATAAGCCTGAAGTTTATTTGACCCCAAATTCCTGGATAATGAAAATCTGTCCTTGAACCCACGCAGCACGCTTCAGCCATCAACCATGAATGAACAGATGGACAGTTCCCTCTTCATCCACATGGTGGCGCCAGACCCCACATGAATGAGTGATGGGCTGAGGAGGAGGGCTTCACTGCAGTCACAATACAAAGCCGTCAGAGGAGATTTTATTGTGAACAACGTGGACAATCTTCTGCACCTCAGTCAGTAGTCAGACAGTCAGTCAGTCGGTTGTCAGTCAGTTAAATTTTTTGATGCGGTTTAATTAATTGTTTTCTCAAAATTATCCTTTAGTTACTTAACCATTTAAAGGCTGAACCAATAAAAACTGCCAAATAAAAATCTAATAAAAAAAAAGACTAAATGGAACCTTCTGATAAATTTGTCGGAAAAATTGCAAAAAAATGTATAAGTGAGCTTTATTTTATATAATTATGGCTAAATCCACATTTTTTGTCAGTATACATCAGGGGGGGATGTCAAATTTTTGATGTAGAAGTCTCAAAATCCTGAAAAGCCGAGTGAGTCGAATGTGATCCACTCAGCTTTATAGGCTAAAGCAGAATGAAGTCTTCTGAATGTTCTAAACAATAAAAAGATTTTTTTTTCTTTATTCTCACATTATGCCAATTTACCTTTTGTAAGTGGCTTCGCTTCAGCTCGACATGCATTCATAGCGTTAATGGGTGATGAGTCTGTGCATTTCTAACTGTATTTTCTTTTTCTTGATATTAAATCACCTTTAAATTATAGTCAGCTGCTTCCTGACAGGACGGTGAGCCACTGTATCCTGACAGGAAGCCTCCTTTGGCTTCAGAATGTCTTCTGTGGCTTTGGTTAGATGTTCAAGCTTCAGATTTTCTTCATCTTCGATGATGCAGAAAAATCAGTTAGTGGAAACAAGATGTCTCGTTAAAAGTCCTTCCTGAGAATGCTGCAGGTTTTGATCTGCTGTAGCATCTTATTCTAACTGTGACGCTGTGGCTTCATGAATTTACGTGCAAAAGAGATTTATGGGAAATATAGACCTAAATTGTCTACACATCTGAGTCTGATAATGTGGACGAGAAGTCTGCTCATTCAAATGATTGGTCTAAAGACATACAGAATCATAAATGTAATGTTTTGTTACATATAAAGTTTAAAAAGTTGGCTTACAGTTAACCACAATATTATCCTTGGAATCTAAGTGGTAACTGCTAACAGTACTGTGTTGACATAGAGTATTAAAGATGAATAATTCTTCAACGTAGACCTTAATAACTTTAATCCCACCCCTAAAAAGCAAGAGCTTTCCAAATTCACAAGGGAAGAAATTCAAAACTGTCTGCTTTTAAAAGTGTATTCAGAGGACGAGAAACAGAAACCATCCAAAATGTCATTTTGTGATGACCTCAGATTAAACCAAACTGGTGTTTCACACATGTAACAATCATAAAGTGTGCCGTGTCAAACGTGTGTAAGTAAGTAAATGAAATATTATTTTTGTAAAGCATATATATCAGCTGTTTGATTTGCTTCTCGAATATCTCACCTGGTGAAACACAGGTGAGTTTGTTTTAGAGATAAGGAGGTGGTCACCTACACACAAAATACCATCTGTCCACTGCACATGGCCCGGTATACAGCAGATATAACGATGTGCGAATCACATTTAAAATGAAATACTGACAATACATTTATTATTGACTCAGTAAAAATACAGTTCAAGCTAAAATGGAAACTTTTTTTTGGATGATGTTGAAACAATACCAGACTGATCATGTGCTGCTAATCACAGGTAGGTCATGTAATGTCCAGATGATACCCGATCACACGTGTGGAAAGTTTTAAAACAATTACACAATTTTTCTGTGTAGTTTTCTGGCTGACAGACAAAATCTTTAGTGTGTAAATGATTTTTAAATGTGTTATCTCACATTGATTGGAAGATTTTTACAGTAAATACTCTTTGAAAATGTCAACTCCTGCTTTCTGTGACTTGTGCACATTTCAATACTTGAATGTTAGTTTAGTTGTATTTGATAATGAATCATGTTCTGCTGAGAGAAAAAGAGAAAAGACCAACTTCTGAGTTTATGCAACCAAAGCTCCAAACCCCTAATGTAAGCAGGAGCCAGCTGTGTGCACTTGTAAAGTTGTTACAATCCTCCTTTGACCTATAAACAGGAAAATACATAATATAAAGCATCACGCTCACATCTACAAATAATACACTGTCCACGTTGTCCTTGTAAGGCAATACAGTGGAAATGCCCGCCTGCACGCTTCATTTAGTTCAGCTTCAAGAGAAACGGGGTCAGAATCTACTACATGTAACTTTATTGAACGAACAGAGTCGCCGTCAGGTGTCAGAATTTAACTTTATCTGTAACGTTTTACACTTAAAAAGCATAATGTGTCTAGAATATATCTGGAGATACATCCAACAATGTCATGATCCAGTGGAATAATGTATATAAATAATAAATGACATCTTGTTCTTCATTCCCATTGCTTATTTTTTCTGTCCGACTCTGGACGATGGGACCGCCGCCCCATTACTCCAGAATAGAACACACAAGGCTAAACGCGAGCCTGCAGCTCTACAGCAGGGAAAACCAGGTGTGGTAGAGCCACGTTTGGTCCACGTGAAATGTAAATGTGAGGTTTGTGATTACCCTTTGACCTCCTAATCTGGCCAGAGTGAAACGATGGACCACAACAGCCAATGAGCTCTCTCGGAAGAGCGGTCCATGTTGGCCGAGTCTCTCCATCGTTCTCTCGTTCTGCTTTGCTCAGATCTTCTTGATAAGATCTCGTGATAGAGATCACAATAATGGTGCATTGCTCCTGACGTGATGGCCTTGATGTCCTGCAGTGTGATGAATCATTATTTTCAAATGTATGTACGCATGTTTGCTATATAGTTTCCATTTGTGGAAAAAAAAAAGGGTTTTTCTACAAAGATGTCTGTTATTACCATGTAATAATTTTACCAAAGGAAAACAATAAAGGAAAGAGAAAACTACCAGGAAACTGATATCAGTTCAAGTTGTTAAAGCTGTTTCAACAAGTTGAAATAAATCTAATCTAATTTTCAGGTTCCCTTAAAATACAGACAAATAACCCAAAAATGAACATTAATGTTTTCATTTTCTGCTGACGCCAGGGTTAATGGGAAGTCAGGTGAGATTCCTTCATCTCCAAAACCTTCCTGGAGAAGATGGAGATTATTTCAAGGCCTTTTAAAAACAACAGGAACAAACATATCACGTATCTGGTGTAATCTGCGTCTCCTGAACTAAACTTATTTAGATCCTGAGTGGTTCTGCTGGCTGGAGCCTGTGGTGAGATGAGGGATGAGAGGAATGACAACCCGTGTGTGTGCATTCGTTCTTCAGGTGAAACTGTTCACCAGACCTCTGTGGGGCCTCCACAAACTACAAATAAAGACACAGGGGCCACACAAATAAATGCAGTGAGACACATCATCACAACAACACACGTATTTATTTCACTTTATTTATCTGAGATGAGTTCCAACCTATATTTTCTAATTTCTAACATTTTTTAGCCCTATTCTGATTATTATCATAAATATTGGTTTTATCAAAATGATGATATCCAAGAATGAAAATATTAAACTACATTGGAAAATATAATTAAATCACTGACATGTAAATGCAGCGACTAATGAGGGACTCATCGAATTCTCTCCTTTAACTAAAGAACATAACTAATCAAAATCTAGTCACCTGCTAGTTCTACACCAGACCAGAAGACGCCACATGTGTCGGGTTTCTCAGTGCTTCTGGTGAAAGATCTAAGAGCTTCTACAGATCTTCTGGTTCTGAACTCTCTTCCTCTATGAATTCAGACATCAGGCTCCAAAACCCTGGAACAGACTTCCAGACACATTCAGAGGTGCTTCATGTTTTATGGTCCTATATAGTAGTTATGTATTATTTATTGATTGGAATCTTTTCTGTTGGTCATTTATTTCATAGTAAAAATATTTATTATGTGCATAAGCTCATTTGTCTTTTTCTTAAACTGCTGCTCACTTTTGTTTGAATCATTTTATTATCTTAAGCCATTAATCAGTTTTAAACTTCCCTTTGTTTAATTGTTCGCTTGTAAAACACATTTTAATCGTACTCAAATGTGGAAGGTGCTCCATAAATAAAATGAAGTTTGACTGCTTGTCAAACATAATCATAACAACAGTAATAATTTTTATTCTTCTTCTCATAAGTTGCTGTTATTATTTAAACATGTTGCCAGTCGTCCATCAGGTGTTTGTCCTCAGATTGTCTAAAATAAAGGCATAAATACCCCCCCCCCCCTCCCGCATCCATTCTGTTGGGGGAGGGCCTGACAAGAGTTCGTGAAATTGTTTCAACTTTTTCCCTTTTATAAACTTTGTTTTATTTGAGTGAACCCACAGCATCTCCCAGAAAGAGCCCGGCGATGTTTGCTTGTTCTCTCTGTGTGAGCAACTCCGCGTCAGGGGTGGACGTGATATTTCAAACAGCACATCAGTGCGTTTATGTATTGGGTGCCCGGAAATTTTTCCAAATAAACACAGCTTGATTCAACCTGGGTGGGCAGACTTATCAAGCGACTAATTCTATAAACAGATGAGGGAATAACCCGGCACCTCATTGGCTGCTGGGCCGAGGGGGGACATGAGGGACTCTCAACGCAATGAAATTTTAATTAATGTGGGTGGGCTGAGAGCACCGGCGACTGTTTATGATGGACAATTTATTTCCCAGTGCAAAGTCAACATAACATAGCAAACGTACAACAATTATTAACATTTGTGGGGCCCTCATGAGGCTGGGGAGTCAGTCGGTGGAGGAGAGGAGCTCCGGGACGCGCGTCGTCGTCATGACTCTCTACCACAGCCGCCTGCCGCCGCTCGGAGTGCCATCCGCGGCGCTGAGTCTGTCCGCCCCCCCGCTCATCTATCTGTATGGCGGGGACAGCGGGGGGGTCGTGCCGTCCGGCTTGAGTTTCGTGTCGGCCCGCCAGGAGCCTCCGCAGAAGCCCCCCTACAGCTACATCGCGCTCATCGCCATGGCCATCAAGAGCGCGCCGGAGCAGCGCGCCACGCTCAGCGGCATCTACCAGTTCATCATGGACCGGTTCCCGTTCTATCACGACAACAAGCAGGGCTGGCAGAACTCCATCCGCCACAACCTGTCCCTGAACGACTGCTTCATCAAGGTGCCCAGAGAGAAGGGCCGGCCCGGCAAGGGCAGCTACTGGACGCTGGATAATAAGTGTCTGGATATGTTTGAGAACGGAAACTACCGCCGGAGGAAGAGGAAAGCGAAGAGCCAGCAGGAGGCTGTGGACTCCAAAGCCTCTGGACACAAACGCACCAAGGATCCAGGGTCATGCCAGGACCCCGAGTCCTCTCTGAAACCCCCAACGGGCTCAGGATTAGCGGAAGTACCAGCAGGACGCGACGTGGAAACCCAGCCGGACACCAAAGCAGCTCCTGTCGAGAACAACCTCACGGAACCTCCACAAACTCCATCCACACATCGACTAACGGTGTGTCCCAGTCTGGACGCCTCTGCGTCCGCCGGGCGGCTTAACGCCGAGACTGATGCGCGTCCCGCTCCGTTATGGATGGACAGGCAGAGCGCGCTTCTTCTCGGTGCGTCTCTGCGTCGAGAACCAGAAGAGAGACGGTCGTCGTTCAGCGCAAGAGAAAGAGAGAGAGAAAGAGAAAGAGAGAGAGAGAGAAAGAGAAAGAGAAAGAGAAAGAGAAAGAGAAAGAGAGAGAGAAAGAGAGAGAGAAAGAGAAAGAGCTGCGCTCTGCGCTGTCAGCTGCACAGGTAACATCAGGTTGGCTCCACGGGCGCAGGAAAGACCCAAAGGAACCGTTCCGACAAGGGACAAACTGAAAGGCTTCAGCATTGAAAGCATCTTATCGAAAAGTGAAGACGAAACGCGCAGCAGCGTGACCGGTTTGTCCACGGAGACGTGCGCGGAGCTCCGCGGTTCCGCCTTCAGTTCGGCCGCGGTGCTCGGAGGTCGCCTGCAGCAGCTGTACCAGATGGGGCTCCCCTACTGCTCCTACATGTCCCTCTCCTACCCGGACAAAGTCCTGCCTTTCAAATGAGCTCCAACTTGAATGTGTTTACGCGCCGAGTCTCTAATTAGATGTTCGTGAGTCTCTGCAGGACCTCTGCCATCTTCTCCATAACATTCAGACACGTTGCGCATGCGTAATTGTCAGCTTGGAGGTCATTTTTCAACAAGATTTCCCAAATTGTTGCTCTTTAAATTATTTGGATTCTAAATTTCATGTTAAATTCAACAAATTGTGTAATTGTACATGGCTGTTGTATGTCTGATATTAAGGGAAAACTATTGTCTCCACATTCATGGAGATGGGAACCTTATAAATGTGTTGGGATACGAATTTTGAATGTTGGAACCATTGAATGAAGTTTAATTGTTCATCATGGAATATAAATGTACATTCTACCCTGCTCTAAACTTTACCTGTGACATAAATGGCTGAAGAATTTTTTTATGTTTTGACCCAACATTGCCAACTGTAGTTTTTGGATTTTGTAATTAAAAGTAGTGAAAACAGAGACAGAGTCTGTGTGTATTTGGTTTTCTGTTGAATTTGCACTAAGACAGATGTTGCTCACAATATCAATAGAAAATCACATGCACATTATTTAATACATTTTTTGTTGAAAATATTATTGATAAAGACCAGACAGTTCCATAAATGTGCTGTAAGCAACAGCCGTCAGTTCAACAACAAACATTTGATCAAGATGAATCAAACGATTACAACGGAGGTGAATCACGAATATTTAAAAATATAATTTAAAAACTGTTCTGAGAGACCAAAGGATCAGAATGTCCCCATTTTTATGTGAAGTGGGTTTGATTCAGATCAAATATGTTAAAGAAAGAACACCAGAAGATGAAGCTGGAGATGATTCCGTCCAGATCGTCCAGGGAACTCCGAGTTAGTTAGAGTCGAGGTTTATAAAGTTTGATTAGATGAGATCAATACAAAATAAATCTTTCTGAATGAGTGACGCTGTTTGAATAAATGAATGAATGAATGAAGGAATGAATGAATGAATGAATGAAGGAATGAATGAATGAATGAATGAATGAATGAAGGAAGGAATAAATGAATGAATGAATGAATGAATGAATGAAGGAATGGATGAAGGAATGAATGAATGAATGAATGAATGATATTTTTTTTTTTGAAAATGGAATAAAAATAAAAACAAATAAAAACAAAAAACAAACAGCCGTAATGCAGACAGGAAGTGTTACGTCACGGCAGAGCGGTGTCCTCTACAACCACTAGTAGATTCTTTTTTAAATTTTAAATTCAGGTCCTGATTTCTTTGGAGAATTCTGAAACCGTTTTTCTATGTATTTAAAACACAACGTGATGACAGAGATACAGTGATCCCTCATTACTCGCGGTTAATGCGTTCCAGGAGCCATCCGCAAAAAACAGAATTCCATGATGTTGCGACAAACTATTTATTTATTATTTTTATTACCTTTTCCCACACTCTTACAGACTGTAAAAAGCACTTCTGTGTCCAGGAACATTATGGTCTCCCTCAGCAGATGATCTTTGCCCAGTCCACGTGGAACATTTTGATTCTGACCAAATTTAACCTGAGTTGACTGAAGACCAGATTAAGTGTTTTTGTCCATTTCAATATTTATAACCATAAAGATCAAACAAGCTGTTCCTCTCTGTTTACCAGGGATTACAGGACGATCCCTTAGGATCATCGGTTCTGGTCCTTCTTTATACAGTCTGTAGGACAGAAATGCAGCTGTAGCTTTCTGTAGAATGACACCTGCATGAAATCAAAGAGCTCTGCTGACAACATCATTACAAACACAGAGCAGACATGTCTAAATATAGGCCTAAAGATTAGATGCACGCTAGTCTGAAAAAGACAAATTGTGCGAGTCCAGCGCTGTGCGAATCAGGAATGTTTGTTGAAATAAATAAACTTCCTCACATTTGAGGAGAGGAACTCACAATCACAAGCATTTCCTGTGTATAGGATTCCTTTGGTCAGACGTGTAAATAAAACATGATGAAAACTTCAGGAGGGATTGGAGGGAGAGAAAATAAGAGGTATCTGCTCGGAGCGCCGGCCCGACACCAGACCCACCGGGGTTTGTTCCACTGATCTTCTAGTGACCTCCAGCATCGTCACACGGCCTGGTGAACGAGACGATGAGCTGATGGTGGCTGTGGGTGTTTGAACAGTAAAAGATCCTCATGAGAAAGCAGCTCAGACAGAAGGGAAGAACTCTCAGTTTGATTTGTTATCTCTGAAAACAAACCGTTCTGATAGTTGTGGTCAGACGTCTCTAACCTGAATCATTAGCATGGAGGTTAAACTCTAACAGGAACACGGATCGCTTTTAGAGCTGAATATGATGCTGCATATGTCTGCACTCAACCACGACATGAAGACCTTTTCTACTGCTGCAATACTTCACACACACACACACACACACACACACACACACACACACACACACACACACACACACACACACACACACACAAGGAGCAGGTACACGTGCAATAGGAGGTAGAGTGGCGGGCAGCTCCTTCATGGTGCACCCTAATGAGCAACTTGTAAAGAGGGACGGTGCCTTGCTCAAGGGCGCCTCGGCAGTGTTTGGGAGGTGAGCTGATACCTCCCACTGTCAGCTCACACTCCAGGGGGGCTGGGTGGGAGCGGGAATCAAACCGCCGACCTTGTGATTATTGGATGACCCGCTCTACCACAGCATCATTATTACAAGTGCCCCATGTTCTGTACTAAATAAAATAAAATAAAATAAAATAAAATAAAATAAAATAAAATAAAATAAAATAAGACAAGATAAGACAAGATAAAATAAAATAAAATAAAATAAAATAAAATAAAATAAAATAAAATAAAATGTACACTGCAAGATCTCTCGGTGAAGTGTGAAGTTGCTGGGTGTTGGCAGCAGGTGGAACCCAGTGGAGGCAGTACAGCCAAAAACTGGAATGTTTTCCATTTCCATGGAAGCAGGTCTCCTGAATAAAATGTGTATAGATCCTTAACTACAAAACCAGACCTACTAGAAGGAAGACAAAAATTCTTAAATCTAGTCCTGCTTTAAATCTTGTTTTGAGAAGAAAAAAAAAATGCATACAGTATTAAAATAGCGTTTTGGCTAAAACAAGGCTGTTTGATTGCATCAGTTAGGATGAAATCCCTTTTTCTTGGTTGTCTTCATAGTGTTAATGTGAAATGTGAAGCAGCAGCTCTAAATGGAGAAGTAAAGGGTTGTCTTAATAAAACTTACTTTACCCCATAAGAACCCACGGCGACACCTCTGTAACACATTGACTGTCATTGAGTCTTCATTGTAAAGCTTTACATCTGACTTTAATTCATTAAGTCCCTAAGTGATATACAGTACATTAAACATCCTGGTATGATGGCCATGTGACAGTCATGTGACTGTGACGGGATGTGTCCTCTCTAAAACGGTGGTATGACCTGTGTGCAAATTTCAAGGAAGCGGCTAATTACAAAAAGCTATTTTTTTGATACTACAAGTAATTTCAAACACATTTAACAGTTTCAGTGCTTTGATAATATGTTTTATGTTACTTGTTGTCTTATGTTACCTCAAAATAAGAATGAAAACTCCGGTTTCAGTCCTTCCTGTCTGTCTTTCTCCAGGGAGTAGAGACAGTCGGTTGATTGACTTTTTTCTTTATTGGATATCTTTTTCTGTTTGCTGTTGGATATATTTAGGATTATATAAGTAAACAAGTCAACAAAATTTATGATAAAGTTCTAGATGTCTATATTCTGTTAGCATCTTCTCCATCTGGACCAGAAATGGAAGGAGATCAAACTGTTAGCTGTGTATGATATGCACAACTTTTACTGGATCATGTGAACTTTCATTGGATCCCATGATTTGACGGTATTTGTAGTTCGATCTATTGTCATACGGCTATTCCTTTAAAGGAATCAGCCGAGCTTTGCTTCATGTTAACAGATTTTATTCTCTGCTGTTGCTGAAATCCTTGAGTCACATCTCATCAGGAAGACCGAGTGAACTCCTGTACAGTCGGTGCATTTTCAGCTGACTCAGCTCTCTTCATCATGACTTGGTTCATCAGCGAGCCTCTTCAGCAGCGGACGGAGGCAGACCAGAACACACCAGAACGGTGTCGTCGTCTCAGTTTCATGTATGGTCACGTCCCAGCTCAGCGCTAAATCACACAGTTTAAAGCTCACTGGTTCAAAAAGCCTCCTAATCCAAGTGTTTATTATATTTTTTCACTCTCTACATAAACTGGCTACACTTGTCCAAATACACACTCAGCACTGGGGGAAGGCGGGGCTATGATGAAGATTGATAGGCTTGGTTCAGACCACATTAACTGCTAATCAAGTTAGGTTTCCTGGCACAAAGCTCTATACATCATTATGTGCCTCACATGTCCTTCAGATCAGGACTGGTGCTGTTTACAGCAGCCCTGGACACAGAGGATCATGGGAACATGTGGACATACAGACACCAACCTAAACACTCAACAAATTAAACACAGCAGTCCTGCAGTAAATCCAAAAATGTAATGTGCTGAAAAAGCTCCACAAAAACCATGTGTTTGCTTCTGAGGCTCCTCCGTCGAATTGTATCTGCAGAGCATTATGTTGTATATTTTACCTGGTCTTCAGTTCAGTAACAAGGAGACGTGAAGGAAATGGAGAAGGAGGAACACCTGACTAACATGTGTTATTTGTTCGATTTGTCACCAGTCGATATACAAATCTACATAGATTTGTGGTGTAAAAACACGTCACACCTTTAACTACCTCAGGTTTTCTACAAAGGCAAACAAACTGAAGGAGGGCTTCAAACCGGGGGGCAGAAGTCAAAATGTGTCGACGTGATGAAAATGGATGCAGCTGGAACACAGAACAATATAGTAATTTAAAATACTTCTAAAGCTACCTCTCTGCATGTTGGTCAATGACACAATTAGTCAAAAGGAATTGATGAGTTCAAAGGAAACTACATAATGACTCGACAGTCTTCTTAAGAAGTTTAATCCCTCACAGACAGCTGTAACAAAATAACTCTCATTGGATTTCTATAAACAGCTAAGCAATGTTTTGTCTTCTCCATCCTCGTCATCCTCACCTCGGCGCTCTAAGAATGGGGGGACCACACATGAGCTGTAAGTAAAAACGTTGTTTATTTGACATAACTAAAAGAGAATTCAGGACAAACCAAACAGGATGGAGGTCTGACGACAGATGAAGGCTGGCCGCCGGTCCGGAGCTGAATGTCCCTGACTGGACTCCACCACCACGCCGCTGCAGATTAACAAGATTATCACAACAGCATCAGTGATTCAGCAGAAGAAGAACACAGCTCTGCAGCACAGAAACATCTCTCATTAGATAGATCCTGGAGGAGTATGTGAGATCTGTGTTTGAGACAGTTAGTCTCTTTAGCAAGTGCCTCAGGATAACCAGGCCATTTTCCCTTTCATTGATTTATCACTTTTATCGCTCACAAATGAAATTATACTCACTCATGACTTCCTAAGTATTTCTGCACATGAACTGATGTTTGAATAATAAGAATATTTACTGAAAATCCTTGAAAAGGCTTCTTCCTCTGAGGTTTATTTCTATTAATAATTTTGTTATTAATGGGAAAGAACACAGATTTCTCTATCTTTTCATTCTAAATCCAGGGTTTAATGTTGGAGGGGTTTGATCAATTTGTTGTCACCATTTTTTCTGAATCAAAACTTTTATCACAGCATCACTGGTTTTAATTGGCTTGTGGCGTGTATGTTTAGATGAGGTTGAGGTGAGAGATGAGGTGGGGATGAGGGATAATGTTGGGACGAGGGATGGAGTTGGGATGAGGGATGAGGTTGAGATGAGGTTAAGGTGAGGGATGAGGTTTGAATGAGAGATGATTTTGGGATGAATTATGAGATTGGAATGAGGGATGAGGTTGAGATGAGGGATGACCGTTGCGGTTGGGATGAGGTTCAGGTAAGGAATAAGGTTTGGTTGAGGCATGAGGTTCAGGTGAGGGATGAGGTTGGGATGAGGGATGATGTTAGGATGTGGGATAATTTTGGGATGTGGGATGAGGTTGGGTTGAGGGATGAGGTTGGGATGAAAGATGAGGTTGGGATGAGGGATGAAGTTAGGATGAGGGATGAGGTTGGGATTAGGGATAAAGTTGGGATGAGGGATGAGGTTGGAATGAAAGATGAGGTTGGTATGTGGGATGACGTTGGGTTGAGGGATGAGGTTGGGATGAGGGATGAGGTTTGGATGTGGGATGAGGTTTGGATGAGGGATGAGGTTGGGATGAGGGATGAGGTTTGGATGTGGGATGAGGTTTGGATGTGGGATGAGGTTTGGATGAGGGATGAGGTTTGGATGTGGGATGAGGTTTGGATGTGGGATGAGGTTGGGATGAGGGATGAGGTTGGGATGAGGGATGAGGTTGGGATGTGGGATGAGGTTTGGATGTGGGATGAGGTTTGGATGAGGGATGAGGTTGGGATGAGGGATGAGGTTGGGATGAGGGATAATTTTGGGATGTGGGATGAGGTTGGGTTGAGGGATGAGGTTGGAATGAGGGATGAGGTTGGGATGAGGGATGAGGTTTGGATGTGGGAGGAGGTTTGGATGTGGGATGAGGTTTGGATGTGGGATGAGGTTGGGATGAGGGATGAGGTTGGGATGAGGGATGAGGTTGGGATGTGGGATGAGGTTTGGATGTGGGATGAGGTTTGGATGAGGGATGAGGTTGGGATGAGGGATGAGGTTGGGATGAGGGATAATTTTGGGATGTGGGATGAGGTTGGGTTGAGGGATGAGGTTGGAATGAGGGATGAGGTTGGGATGAGGGATGAGGTTTGGATGTGGGAGGAGGTTTGGATGTGGGATGAGGTTTGGATGAGGGATGAGGTTTGGATGTGGGATGAGGTTTGGATGTGGGATAATTTTGGGATGTGGGATGAGGTTGGGTTGAGGGATGAGGTTGGGATGAGGGATGAGGTTTGGATTAGGGATAAAGTTGGGATGAGGGATGAGGTTGGAATGAAAGATGAGGTTGGGATGTGGGATGAGGTTTGGATGAGGGATGAGGTTTGGATGAGGGATGAGGTTGGGATGAGGGATGAGGTTGGGATGCGGGATGAGGTTTGGATTAGGGATAAAGTTGGGATGAGGGATGAGGTTGGAATGAAAGATGAGGTTGGGATGTGGGATGAGGTTTGGATGAGGGATGAGGTTTGGATGAGGGATGAGGTTGGGATGCGGGATGAGGTTTGGATGTGGGATGAGGTTTGGATGTGGGATGAGGTTTGGATGAGGGATGAGGTTGGGATGAGGGATGAGGTTGGGATGTGGGATGAGGTTTGGATGTGGGATGAGGTTTGGATGTGGGATGAGGTTGGGATGAGGGATAATTTTGGGTTGAGGGATGAGGTTGGGATGAGGGATGAGTTTGGGATGAGGGATGAGGTTGGGATGAGGGATGAGGTTTGGATGAAGGGTTTACCCTCTGTCAGTCAATGAACTGATAAAAATGCTGAGATGTACAATTTATCAAAGACGATTTATATCAAATACATTTGTCACTCATTTCTATAACCTGTAAATCAATTATCAATTGTAGATCAATTATTTTTATTAATGGCTCATCATCCAACAATCTCCCAATCAGCACCAGTACTCATGATCAACACACAGAGTTACTATAACACCGACTACACAATTATTATTAGTCTTTCTTATCTTTCTTAGTTTACATACATTCTATAAATTAAAGGGACAGTAAAGTCAAAATGAACCAGGTGTGGATTTAAAGTACATAATTAAACAAAAGTTTTGGTGGAATTGTTGTTTTTTTATGATCAATGGGGACTTGGAAAAACAAAATGCTGTATATCATAATTTACAATGCGCGCCATGACAGTGACGCAGTCGTAGACATCATGGTGAATCCGTATCAGCGCCGTTATATAAATATACAGCAAGCGACAACGTAACAAGCTAACATTATTTTTCACAAAATCCTCTCAAATCCCGTTGTGCTGACCTTCTACGAGTTTCAGTAGATTGCGTGACCCACGCAAGCGGATGAAGCGGGTAGGAAGATGAATGAATGAAAAAAAAAATGTAATAGTTAATCGCACTACCGATGCTAACGCGCGAGCCCATCAATGGGATTTTCCATATTACGTTAGCATTGAGCTAACTGCCATTCGATACTGTTGGACTGTGTGGAATTAATAACATGATGAACAAAAAAAAAAAAAAATATATATATATATCTCACTTTAAAGTGAGTTTTCTGTACCTTTTAAGACTATTTTATTCACTTGTTGGATCTGCATCAAGTAATGACTGTTCTGATTATTGAATTCACAAATACGCTGTGGCAGTGTAGCACAAAGAAACAACTATTTGTTTTATTTATTCTGTGTGTTGCACTCAGAGCAGCATTCCGTAAAAACTGAAGGACCAAACATGTTGAATCCTGCAGACGATGGCGTCATCTGGCTGGTGAAACACGGCTCTCATCCCAACGCTCCTGTCGCTTTGCTTTCACCAACTGTAAATAAATACTCTGAATCTCACGAGGCTTGTCTGTGTGTGTGTGTGTGTGTGTGTGTGTGTGTGTGTGTGTGTGTGTGTGTGTGTGAGGGTGGTGGCCCGATGTGAGTCTCTAACACAGCTCTACTTCCTCCTGGATTAAGTGTTAAAGTCAGGGTGGTCCCAGTCTGGGGGTGGTAATCCTGCTGCTGTGTACACGTACCCCTGCCAGTGATTGCACACACACACACACACACACACACACACACACACACACACACACACACACACACACACACACACACACACACACACACACAAGGTTACACTGTACAGCTGTAACATTGTACAATACATTGGTGAAGTTCGTGCAGTGTGTGTGTGTGTGTGTGTGTGTGTGTGTGTGTGTGTGTGTGTGAGATGTATGTTCCTATCACTAAGTGCTCAGGAAAAATCAGAAAATGCTGAGTCAGGACCAAATTTAGATGAATGTAAATGTAATAAACTTTATTTATCCCCGTAGGGAAATTGTTAGCACACACTGTTAGTTAATTGTATGCATATACAGTGTGTACAGGCCCGATTAGAGGTATTATATAGAGATAATTTATAAATGTAACAGAAACAAAAAGGGTTACATGCAGGAATTCAAATGTACACCAGGCTGTGTACACGCATCATATGAGATGCAGGATGTCACGTTTAAGGCCTGATGGAACAGATGTGGTCTTCAGGAGAACCTCCACCCAGTCAGCACCACACTGCGACTCCACTGATTACATTCACTGTAAATAATTTTGACCTGTTTCCATTCAAAATGTAAGTTCCCCCGGTGCCGTAACAAGCACACGCGTCTGTTTAGTTTCCAGCGCCCACGCCCCGCCCGTCCTCAGAGGGTCGTAGAATCCCTTCGGCTGCTTTCTGTGATTAATGTCAGTATTTCTGAGTGGGAATCCTGTCGGATCGACAACAACATTTAACGGGTTCTTTCCTGAACCCATTCCCCATTCTTCTTCAGAGGTGAATGGGAGTCGGTTCTGTGGTTTCCATACAGTCTTACCAACAAACCACAGACTTCAGCTGAAGAATGTAAAAGATTTTTCTGTAAACCACTTTAAACACAATCAAGAAAACATGTTTACA
Source organism: Antennarius maculatus (assembly GCA_013358685.1). Taxonomy (NCBI): domain Eukaryota; kingdom Metazoa; phylum Chordata; class Actinopteri; order Lophiiformes; family Antennariidae; genus Antennarius; species Antennarius maculatus. Next base: position 23,858,854 of record CM023611.1, on the reverse strand, counting down.
ATCCTTCAGATACCACATTGAATCAGTCCTATCACATTGATGGGATTGGAAAACGAGGTACTGTACATTTCTCTCCTTAAAGAGTGTAACAAAACTAAAATGCAGGAAATAAACACTGAAACCCAGGAAGAAATGCTTTCACACTTTTCCCACACAATTATCTGGTGATGCAGCGAGAGTTTTGAAATCTCAAGATATCTCACAACAGCTAAACATTAAGACACAGCAAAGACTGAAATGTTTTCATATGCATCATTATTTGTGTTGTTTCTGTGAAAACTAACAGCCGTAACATATTGGAAGGTTGGTGGTTCAATCCCCTCTCAAAGTGCCTTTGAGCAAGACACTGAACCCAGTGTCTGTTCCATTGGTGTGAATGTTACCACTGTAATAATGTTTACCGTTGAAATATTCAGAACTAACACAATGATGGCCTCAGGACAGTTTTAATAAATTTAAAATCTGTACAAAACTATTTTATTCAATCATCAGTTCATTAAAAGACTTGAAATGGCAACGACCAACGTTCTCGAGTCCTGAATCAACACGAGAAATTTTACATTAAATAAAGTTATATAAGTTGTTAATTTACGTGACGTGGATGAGAAGAGTTCTGTAAATTCCTTTAATAACTCTGTGTTCTTGTGTTTTAATATTTAACTTGTGTTTCAGTGAAGTAGCATCAGTCACACATGGACTAGCACCTAGCACACAAGTATAGTGTAACAATAGTGTTCAGAAGCTTTACGAAAAACTTTTGTGTGGAAACCATGAACCCATATGATAAATCTACGTGATAAATTCACGTGATGGCGCTATTATGATGAAACTGTGTGATGAAACTTTGTCAGAAAAAAAATGCAACTGAGACTGAAGGAATCCGTTACCTGAACAACCAGCCATCTACTTTTTCGCCCATCAGATTGTTTGCAGGGGCCTCATGTAGGGTGAAGTGTCAAGAGGTGACTGACGTGTTGCCTGAGTGTCGTAGGGGGAAGTCTGGCATTGATTAGATGGAGGAGGTTGGTGGTGTGACACTGCTGACTGGCCTTTCACAGCTCATTACGTAGCATCCAATCAGAGTCCAGCGAGCGTGACTGCTGTTTATTTATTCACAGAGCTGGGAATGGTACAGCAGACTGCTCCGACAAACCCTCAAACAGCAGAACACTCCAGCACATTGTGCTGCAGCAGAGGGGCCCAATCAACACTGGGCCCTTATTGACGCAGACATACACAAGACCCCTAAGAACCAGAAAATCTCTGGCTTTCCATCATGGCGGAAACATAATTTAAGCAAGGAAACATAACACCTTAAATATGAAAGAATTAGATGTGCAATAATTTAGCAACTTCAGCTAGAACCATTGGTATTAATTTCGACACACCAACAGGTTGAGGAAATGCATGTCACAAATATACAACAAAATTTCACAAAAAGTGATATATTAATATAAATATATCAAATATATTAGATAAATTATAAATTAATTTATCTATTGATAATATTATTATATTAATTTATATATATATATATATATATATATATATATATATATATATATATATATATATATATAATATTAATTACATACATTTATTACAGAAAAAATACATTCCTTCTTCCTGATAACATCAGGAAGAAGGAACACAAAAAGATTGAGAAGTTTTTTTTTAACATACCAGGCATATCACTCTTTCCAAATTTTTGTTTGGCATACGAGCAAAATCCAAAATACCAGTTGTGCTTCGGGAGACCGCCGCTAGTTGGCGGATGAATACAACATCAGCCGAGACCGGATCTCGTTCTTGTTTGTGGAGTAAAGATCTAACTCGTGTGTTCTACTTTATCATCTTTATGTAATTTAAATATAATTAATTATGCACAGGAAAAGTCTGCAAGTCTGTTGGTTGATAAAAATATGTTTTGTTTTGGTCATTATTTAGTGAAGTTTGGGCCTTTTCTACAAGGCTGGAATGGATTAAAATGATTTTAGTCATTCATTCATTCAATTTTCTGCCGCTGAATCCATCGTAGCGGGTCACGGGGAGCTGGAGCCTATCTCAGCTGGCATTGGACGTGAGGCGGGGGACACTCCGGGCACGACGCCAGTGCACCGCGGAGCCACACACAAAGACATACAACCACACACACACACACACTCCTACGGGCAATTTGGGACCGGTCAATCAACCTGAAGCGCATGCTTTTGGAGGTGGGAGGAAGCCGGAGAACCCGGAGAGAACCCACGCCGACACAGGGAGAACATGTGAACTCCGCACAGAGCGGGACTCGAACCCGTACCCGCCGTGTTGTGAGGCGATTTTAGTTATTTTAAATTACCGTAAAGCCATGAGTCATCTATTCAGACTTTTAACCTCTGCCAAGAAAGAGTTGTATTTTGGTTGTGTTTGTGTGCAGGTGACGGTGTGTGAGTAGGATAACTCAAAAAGTTTTCAACATATTTTATTTTTTTGATGGGTTTGGTTCTGGACAGTGGAAGAGCTCATGAGACGATGCCTTAAACAGGAAGTTGCCATAACTCTACCATCCTTGGGTTCATTCTGCCTCAAATATTGCATGTTGGATAAAAGTCATGACCTGATCAAAATTCAGCTACGGTCACACCGCCATCTAGTGGCTGTGACTGTGGCCTGACTGCTTTTGGAAAACTCCATCTAGACAATGTTGTTCTTGGATTAGATTTTAAATAAAGTTGCAACACCTAGATGAATATTGAACTGGAATAAGGTGCCATCCCCCTTACAAGCTGCTCAATTGAGGCGCACCCCCTCCGCTGCCCATCACCCTGCCTCAGGCCCCTAGTGTGTTGTGTTTGTTTCAGGGGCCAGTACACAATGTTAAAAAATGCATGTCCAACACATACAGTATAAACTGTATGCACCATATAGCTTGAGTAAAAAAAATAATTTCCCCATTATGGAGCATTCTTTCCCTGACAGTTGTCTTTAAATATTTTGTGGTACACTTGTTTGTCATCAGACACAAGTTTACCATAAAATATTTAAACCTACTTTGCAGGTTATGATTTTTATTCACCCATATTTTCCAGGTGACAGTACAACCATTGTTAGGTGTCTTCTGCAGCTTCTAATTAGGATTAACCTGTTTCGGAACTTTGTCTTCAAGTTGAATAAATAAAGTTATCATCATCATCATCATGGTATGAAATTCCAAAAATATCAGCAACTCGGCACATATAGATTTGGGGACTACTTTAATGCTAAATTTGGCGTAGTAGAAGCAGAAATCTTTGTGGTTACAAGCAACAAGAAAGAATCTGCTGTCGACATTTCACAACAGAGAGACAACATGCAGCGGCTGTTTGAGTAAATATAAAAGCATTCAATGGAACATCAACACTTATTATAATAAGAACCAAGAAGTTAACAGAGACCTGCACTGCTTCCTGTATGAAGTGTAGGATTATACTGCGTGTGGCCGTGAAGGGGTGATTGTATTTACATCAGAGATTATTGCACAGCACTTAACACTCAGAGTCCACGTCAGACTGAGGTGGGGGGGGGCATGGGGGCACTTCAGGTTCCTGTCTACAGTTCAACATTTATGTATCTCAGCAAAAGTTCACAACGCATCATCACATCTATTGCTCATATATTGCTTATAGATTTACAATCAAAAATACCCAGAGATCACAAACAGCATCACATGATCAATGCTTACAACACACAAACATTTAGTTTTTAAAAAATGGCTTCATCAACACAACAAGTTGAAACAGGTTATCATAATATATTGGGATACAACTTTGCCAGAAGGTGCAACAAAGGTGGATAAACACATTTCATTATTTAAAAGTACACACAGCAAAACCTTTTTTTTTTCTTTTTTGGTTTGAGGGATTTGTCTTGGAAGGAGGGCTTCAAAGATACAACACTGCCCCCTAGGGGGTGGGATGAAGGAATACAGTCAGGGTACAATCATTCACAGTTGATCACTTGACATTTGCTTCATGCTGTTTGCACATGCTAGGTAGATTAACACATGCACATGCAGCAGGAGGAAGTGTGTGTGTGTGTGTGTGTGTGTGTGTGTGTGGTGGAACGGTGTTCTGCTCTGGTGCTGATGTCACAGCACAACCAAACAGAAGTAGGCCAACATCTACAGCCACTACTAAACACACAACCGTGGGTTTCCTTTGCATGCATACGTTGTTCATCGATGGGAGCAGGAATGATCTCTGCAGGTTTGGCGTTAGCGCTCGAAGGATAAAGACAAATAGGTGAGATAAAGATCAGGATAACGACTGTCATGGAAGGCACTTTGGATGTAGGTATAATGTAACGTCTAGTTTAAAAAAGATATCCCAGCACTACAGTATAGTGGGCCTGTGTGTCAAGGTGAAAGTGATAAAAACACAAGTGAAACAGGCAACGACAGTTATGTGAGTGACTGTTTGGGAGGAAGACTTTTCTGTTTTCTCTCTTGCCTCGAGTTCCTCAAGTTAATTTGTTTGTTAACTAACTGGTAAGAAGATTTTGTTAAAACTGGATGGATACTGCCTCACAGCGCCCAGGCGATGCTAATGTTTAGCATACACACTGGTTTTTTGTCTTAGTGTGTCCCTCTGAAAACATTAACGTTACACACGTTACCTATAGTACAGCTGTTGGTATGGTGATAGTTCAATGCTAAAGAAAACACATCCGACACCCCAGAACAGAAGTTTGAAGCACTATAAGTTCTTATTGCCCGTTATATCCAGCTCTGGTTTGGATTGCGTGTAGACATCATGTAAAATGAGACGGGACAGTGTGGTACCTGGTGCTGTCAGATGTGTTCCACTAAAATGATAAATAGATTCAGAGAATTGTACGGTGGAGTCCAGAAACATCATGGCTTCTCTTCACGTTATGGTTACGGCCTTTAAAGCAGGAAGCAAACACACACGTTAAATATGGAAGGAAGCACCAGCTGATGCTATATTATTGCTCAGGACAGGAAATCCACATTGGACGAAAGGCGTCGCTCGATTGTGGCACAGTTCAGTACAGCCAGGTATGTGGTTCCACACAAACACAACATGAGTCACATGGAGAGCTGCTCACTGGGACACTGAGATGAATACACACTGGTGGTGTGTGTGTGTGTGTGTGTGTGTGTGTGTGTGTGTGTGTGTGTGTGTGTGTGTGTGTGATGTCAGTCTTCATGTGGAGAGACTGAAATCCAGCCTGTTGTCCTCAAACTCACTCTGCTGCCATTTTTTCTATGTGGTCAGTCAGCAACTTGTACTGCTCTGCACAGGTGGGGAAAAAACAGACACACAGAGGTTTTAAACCCCGTCAGGGTTCCTGTCATGTGACACCAAAATACCTAAAACAGTTCTAGAGAGAGGGAGGCACATCCACTGGTCTTGTTTTCCTGAATTAGCAACGTAATTATCTCGGGTAAAATTTATTCAACATAATAAAGACTAACCGGTGGACATTGGATGTTAATGCTGCAGTCCGATGCTAACTGGCCATAGTGGAGATATGTTACTATGGATACTAAAACCTCAAAACAGACCCTGTCTGTCTCACCAAAGCTTAAGACTGAGGTGAATTTTGCACATTCACCATCTGTCCTTGTGCATCTGCCCTTTTAAAAATGCACACTGTAATGTTTGAAATGCTGAGTAGCAGCACTATTCTAACAACACAGGCGGAGGGGAGCAACCACTGGAGCTCATGTCCACCCATCAGTTACTTCTTCAGCTCTTTACCTTCATTTAGGTTCCCAATGATAGCCTGCTTCTTCAGGAAGTCATTGCAGAGCTTCTTACTGAGGCCAAACGCCAACATGTTGTGAGTAAAAGTCCTGAAAACACACAAACCGTCTCAGTGCAAAAGGGAACTATGGCAGAAACACCGCATACAGGTATGTACTAATTCTACAACACATTCTTTGTATGGAGGAGAATGTTTATTAATATGGAGAATACAGATGAGTCACACGGTATTTCATAGTCATGATGATAAAGATGCACTTTTACAACGAATGGAGCTGCTTTATAAATTTTTAGCGGACTTCCTTCATAAAATGCCACAAGTATCAAACAAAGTTTTAATCCGGTTGAAACAGTTTAGCAGCCGTAGTAAAGGTAGCATTATGGCTATATATTTTTTTAATACGGCTGAGGAATATTATGCTTCAGCATCCGATCTAGTACTCAGTGGGAGCTGGGTCCTGGTCCCAGTGTAGGACTAACTAGAGGTTCTCCATGTAGAGTCCTAACAGCGATGTCTGCATTACTTCATTAGCAAACAGAGGCTTCCTTACCCCAGCTGGCCAAAGGCGATGTTCTCATCGATTTTGGAGCTGTCGTCTCTCTCCTCCTGGGTCATGTGACACCACTTCTCCCTGCAGCACAGAGACAGTCAGAGTCAGGCTTTATTCCCACAGCCTCCATCTGACCTTCAGCGTCTCCACAGACACAGACCAGGGATGGGTGTCATCAAACATTACCCTTCGACTTTCTGCTGACTTGGCAGCGATACACAAACAACAATGGATTCTCATCCCAGTTGCAAGAATGAGTGTTGGCAATGAATGTTTCTGCAAAATCATTGTGCCGAGTTTTTCATTCAGTGTTTTTTGTTAAAGTCTCGTTTAGGACAGACCAAGGTTGGGAAAAGATCACGTTTGTCCTTCCAAAAATACCTGCGTCTACTGTCAGAGTCAGAAGTACTTTCCTCATAATGAAGCCTGGAGCCAGATGATGATGAACAGTACCTTTAAAATCTAATGGAATCTACTTCTAATGTGTTTAATAATACTGCAAAGGCCAGGATCACACTAATAGATTTCCAAAATCTTAACAGCTTGGGAAACCTGGAATTTTCCTCAGATGACGTTATCTCAAATTTTTAAATACGCACACACTAAAACTTTCAAACATTAATAACACAGACTACAGGATTTCATTCAGCTTCTCATGCCTGAAGGAGGAATTGGAAGGAAGACTCTCCAGTAACGCAGTAATGCAAAACAATTATTAATTTTATTTCCATTTCTTTTTTAGTTAAAAGTGTTTCCAAGTTGTACTGGGTTGATTGTCCTGTGAACAGTTACTGCATACAGTATGTTGATGAGCATATGTTGGTGAACCGGCACTATGACCATGTTCAATAATCTAATGTGAGCTCTCAATGCTGTCTCTCATGTGTTTGGATGATAAAACGTCTCCACGAGTCTGTGTGTGCAGAAATGTGCAATGCCAACATTTTATTAGGGTGCCTGAACTGGGGTTCCACACACTTCAACAATGGAGTTTTTAATTTTGCCCTCATGTGGGGGATTCTTAGTGAACAGTATCTCTATAGTCCATCTGGACATCCATCCGTGACACTGCCCTGTCATTTAAAGAGACTCCCATTCCACACAAAACACAGCGAATGGTAAACTAACCAGCCATCAGCAAAAGAAAAAACATGGTTAGCAGACGCATAAAAGTACAGACAAGGATTGTGTGTCGAGTTTAGTAGTTTCATGCTGGAGTCCACATTAAGACGAGGTTAGACAACGTGTGTGCTGGTTGTAGCTATTTCTTAAGCTACATGCAGTTTGCAACTGCGACTTGATGACATCATAAAGAAGACCGTAATAACATGAAGCTACAACGCCTCCATGGAAACCAAACTCTCACAGTGTAGTAGTGGAGATAAATGGTTTCTGTCATTATCCTCCAGCAGACGGCTATTTCAGAAAAAAAACAACATATTTACACATACCACTATAAAGAAAAAAGAAAAGGAAAAAATGGGACTAAACAGAGATATTATATGCGTTCTAAAAATTTAGATGAAGTATTCTTTCCTTCAGGAGTTAATGAAGAAAAAAACAGGAACATGCTAGGAGATGGTGACAACATGCAAGCGTCTGTGTCCTGCTCTGGTTTAAAGCACCATCCATCACAGACAAGCCTGTCAACCACATCAGCTGGTACACATCCAATGCAGCATGCCCAAACAAGCTGAATGAAGAGGTGGAAGAGCAAAGAAATCCAGCGACTGGTCCTAAAGCTGGGCAACTATTCTGGAATATACTCCACAACACAAAATTATTACACATTGAGTAAATGATAACAACGGTAATCCACTTACACCGTTCTATGAGTGCTTTTCACCAATGGGTCACATAATGTGATTGAAGTCATTTCAAAATAAGTAAAGGGTCTTATAATCGCCTTTAAATCCAAATCAGAGTATTTAACATTTTATCCTCATTAAACATTTGTAAACTAGATTTGCTGAATAATATTAGAGTCCCTGTGTTTACATCCGTGCTTTAAGTCCTTAACGTGACCCTTCTTTGTGCATGTCTTGTTCTGGTATTAGACGTTAGCAGTACTGTGTGTACATACGTGAACACAGCTAAACATATCAGACCTAAACGCTTCTGATGGCTGTGGTGCTGCATTCAGGCCAGGAGAGAACCGCACCACAGAGGTGACCATCAGCAGGAAGTGAAACGTCCCATTGAACCTGTGCGATTGGACATGTTTGATTGATGGTAACTACGCTGGTCGTCAGAGTTAACATGCTACCCTGGTAATAAATATATCTTTAAATCTCAACGCTGTTTTCTTCTGAAAAGGCTCAGTTTTTTGCAGAAATGTCTTTTTAAAATCTAAATGCTTATGAAAATATGGAGGGGAAAAACAAAAAGGGAAAATGTGGCTTTTCCCTTTATTGTCGTCACATTGTTTTAGGGGCTGTGGACAAATAGAAGGACAGACCTCTCATCTTTCTCTTCATCCTGTGTTCCTCTGCCGGGCAGCAAAGTCACAGGGAGATAAAGGGTTAAAGGTCAACATGCACAAAGAAGAACAATAACAGTGTGAGGAGAGCAGAGTAGAGAAAAGAAGAGGTTGGGCGTTAGGAACCTGCAGTCGTTCTGGATGTAGGGTGAACAGCACTGACACAGCAGATCGTCCCTCATGATCTAGTTTATATCTTGGCTTCCTTGGACAGATATGGAAACACAAACAGAACAACAGCCCATAGAAAAGACTCACCTCGTTGTTGGTGATCTTTTCGTCCTTTCACAATGAACGGCGTCAAAGAACGCAGCATTCCAGAATCGTAGCGTGTGCCTGAGAGAGAGAGAAAGGGTGAAGAACATGTGGTCGCTAGGCTACCATGTGACTCATTCTACCAAAGTTTGGTCGTAAGGATACCAGATACGCAACGATGCAGTGAGGAGCATGACTTGAAGATGTGCAAAAGAAAAGAGAAACACCTTCTTTTTTTAACACTTACTTGGATGTAATTCTACGTTTACTCCTGTGAAAATCATTTTCACAAAGACAGAAAGCAGCTCAGGGGGTCACAAGCCAAAACAGGTTCCTAACTACCGCTCTATCTGAGGAACTCCTTCTCACGTCCCACCGCGTCAAAACGTTTGAAGCATGTGTCAACAGCTGTTTTATTTGTCTAGACAAATAATGAAGAGAAGTTCTTCACAGAGTGTTTGAAGTGAGGTCATGTACTGTACATGACTTCAACACGCCTCCCCAAGAACTGTTGGTGATACAGAGATCAGTTATGAGTTCATCTACATCTTCTGCCTCCAACCACCCCAAGTGGATTATTCTTTAGAGCGCTGCACCCACAGGCAGACTTCATTAAGACTTCTGTCTCACCTCAAGTCCACTGGGATAGGCTCCATCAACCCTCGACCCACACCAGTTGAAGGAGCGGTTAATGAACATGGATGAACGTATGAATGAATGGATGAATGGAGTGACATTTTGAGCTCTTGAGAAAAATATTTTTGTCAGCCATCAGGACATCCTAACAAATCCTCAGGGCTCCACCTACCAGATGGGCTGCTGCTTCAGGTGTGTGTACAGGTACACCTTCTCTGCTTTCTTTTCTTCAGCAGCGTCAGACACTGGAGGGGAACGATAGTTTATGACAACTGAAATGGAGACTGACACAGTGCAACGATCTGCTGCAGATAATACTTTAAAAGTTGACAAAAAAAAAAGAGAAACGCTTCATGGAATGCTTCTTATGTTTGGAAGACGGTACCTGGCGATATGGGCTTCATCTGAAACGGGCTTTCTCCCTCCCTAGACATGGGAATGCAGGGACAAAAGAGAAAAGAATGAAAACACTCCAAAACTATGCTGAAAATAAGAATTCAGAGAAGAAGATGGAAGAACTCACTCAGTCCTGGGGCCCATGGAGCTCCTAAGTTTGCTCTCAAGGCCTCCAAAAAAGCCTTTGACGTCAGACTTGGATGTGTTTTTAAGGAGGCGCTCGGCGGCGTCCTTCTTCCCAGACAACCAGGAGTTGGCCTTGTTGAGGTACGAGTCCAGGCCAGCTGGAGGGCCACCACGATCCAGCAGCTCTGAGGGCGACGGCTGCCACTTTCCTGAACATGTGGAGGCAGGACAGAAATGAGCACGTTTTAACCAAAACTGGAAAGTCCACCAGGTAAATTAGTTCTAATGCATGTCTGCCTGCGACGGGGGTTCGGTGAGGTCTGAGGCAGCAGAACAGAACCCAGAGCATGAGCTGGTCAGGTGACAGACGTCTTTTTGTTCAGGCAGCACCAATATCATTGTGTCTGAAAACTGACCCATTAGTATCATGCAAACCACATCAGCATAACAGCGGTCTTCAAAGGACCATGTGTAACTAATAAATGTAACTAAATGTAACTCAGTGTAATGTAAAATAAATGTAACTACTCTTTTATGATAAATAACTCTGAATTTATTACTCATTCAAGTTACAAACATTAGTTTCACAGAAAAAAATATGTTTTCTTGTTTCTCTGTTATAACAAATTATTTTAATTTGTCAAGTTATTAAACCCACAGAACTCCATCAATCAAGGATCAAAATATCCAAGAGAATAAAGAAAAATAATGAGTTAGGACATTAACTTTGTTCAAAACCTTTTTGTCAAAGTTAAAATGAGCTTACTTGCTGCATTGTGGGAAATGATGTTTTTGGTAAAAGCACACTTTTGACCTTACATGCAGCCCGTGGGCCACATTTGGCCCCCGGGCCTTGAGTTTGACACATGTGGTCTGAAACAGACGGATCAACAGATGGTCGATGGATCGAAGCTTTATCTGCAGGTCATTGTGTGGAGACTGTGTTCAGTCTTTCAACAGCCAGCGGAGCTTCTTATTGGATGCAGCTCTACTTTCTGAGTAAGAACAACTTTCAGCAGACCTGAAAGTAGGAAGATGTTGGTGCAATGTGCTGCGTCACAGCGCTAGACTAATCACTCAATGCCTCCTGCTTGCAAAAGCACAAACAGTACAGTCATGCACGCCTAGCAGGTCGTTGCATGCGTTTGTGGTGTCGCTGCAAGAGAAGCCACAGTCAAAGCCACGTTAGCAAAACAGTCACAGCTGGCTTGTCTGTAAACCCAACACCACAGTGTGTTGATGCTAAACCAGATGCAAATGAGCGACGTGCGTGAACCCAACACGGACCTCGACTCAGGCCTTACCGGTGTGGTAGTACGTGAAGCACATGGTCATGAGGTTTTTAGCTGGGCTGTAGTCGTCCATCTGGTAACACCTGTGAACACATTCACCATCACACACAAACCTGACTGGCTCAGCTGACACACACAATTCAGGGAATTTGTTGAACTTTTACCAAACTGGCAGGTGGGTCATGATCTATTTATACCGGTATTTTTTTAATTGTCAAGAAATCCCATGAAAAGAACATGTCAGAGCAGGATCTGATCCATTAAATCCATTAGAGCAGACAGCGTGGAGGCTGGACTTACACTGATACACATATTTAGGTCTGATCACACCACTGATTTATAATATCCAATGTGTAAAAATAGCCCCAATAACATAAAAGACAAATCCTTATGTTTAACATCTTTTAAAAACGGTACCTCTCGGCTGCCCTGGCTTTCTTTATTTTTTTTTGTTTGTTTTTTTTGATGAAAGTACGAGCGACCTGGTCTCTCTCTGGGTGAATTCATTTATGCTGTGAACATCTTTAGAGGTGGGCCCGATTCCAACTAGAACCCGGTGTCGTCTCCTTCCTGTCAGATCAGCTGACACACCACAGGGACAACAATGTTGTTGGTGGAGGTGTCAGAAAATAAAGTATCCTGATTATAAAGGTCACATCTTCAGCAGCACTGAATGGGTTAATATCTCAGACGAGATAAAAGTCAGAATGACTTTTCATGGGAAGTGCTGACAATAAAAATACCAGTAATACTACAATCAGTCGTATTGTTTGCAGTTTAAATGTGTTGTTCTACACGCACTCACTCAAACAGGACGACAGCAAAGGACTGCACCAGTCTGTAGAAGGTGGCTTCACTCACACATTTAGAATGGCAGCGCTGAGAAGAGCAAGAGAACATCATGACAACACATCAACACAATCTGACCATCTGTTATTAACCTGATAGGATATGGGGGCACACTTTAGTGAGTCCAGTCACTCTACAGATGTTTTGAGCCCTTTTTCAATTGCTTAAAAAATTCGATCCAAAATATAAAAAAAAATACTTTACACAAATAAAAAATTTAGTAATAATTTCACTATTCATATTACATAAATGTTGGACACTATGATTACCCTGTATTTTAAATACTTTGTGTTCAGATGTGTGACATTTTTATTCATTAAAGTTACACATATCTAATGAAGTCACGTCTGGACAGAAGACATGAACGAGTCTCGTGTGAAGCCCACGAGCAGAAACTTCCTGCGGTGACCACGTCGAATTCGTTTGGACTCCAATCATACGAGGGTAGAACGAGGAGGAGGAAGCTGACTGTGTTTGTTTGGTGTGTTGAGGGTTCCAAGAAGTGCATTGGGATTACTACGTCTACCTTAAAGGCCACGTGTGGTGGCATCAGGTCTTTCTATTCACCTGTGCACTGACGTATTTGGCGAACCATTCTCTGCCTTTGCCATTTTCTCCGCTGCACAGCTGTCCAAAGCGAGCCTTCTCCTCCTGGTCAAAGTCCTCCCTTGGAAAACAAGGTCAGAAAAAATCATCTTACAAGTCTGAGAAATAACTGAGACTGCACAGCTGATGTTGGTTATTCACGGACTGAAAGTATGACTGGTTCACTGAGAATAAAACATTGAGAACCTTCAGTATGCGACGATAAAACACAACTCCAACAGACATCAAGTCAGGTTACATCAGGCATAGACTCATAAAATCACCTCAAGCTTTGTGCAATTGGTCAAACTGAGCACATTCATTCTTGGGTTATGGGCAAAATGTGTTTTTTGACAACAACCAAATTCTAATCTAACCTCCCTCCCTGCTGACACTGGATTTTTTTGACAGCTGTCACGCGTCCATCAGGCTGCTGCCTGCCACCGGCCTCTGCTGGTGAGTCGTGACAATCTGTTAGTGGGTGAATATCTAATGGACGTCTGGGTGACAAAAATAGAACTGAATAAAGTCTGAAGCAGCAGAAAACATCAGTCAAAAACTCAAACACAACAAGAACAGACCGCATCACAGCCACACCGCCCAGACTCACATCATGCGTCGGATAAAAACCATCTGGGATGACGCTGGATGGTGAAATGGTTTTGATGAAAGACGACCATGCAGTTCTAGGAGATACTAAAATGATTTCAAAACATCACGCAGGGTCTCGAAATGAGCTACTAATGCCATCGACTCCATTTGGGAATGCAGTGACTGTGTTTTCATTGTATTATTGGGTGCATGACACCAAGATGCTGCTCACATGTAGAACAAGGCAATCGGAGAATGCAACATCCCGCGACACCCCTGAATTCAAACTATTACCCTGACCTACACATTTTTGTGCTTCTGGCTTCCTGAAAATGTTGCTTTTTGTTTTGTGATTATATCTCATCAGCTTTCAGAGATGTGTACCTAGAAAGATATAAAAGTGAAAATTTGAACAAGACCTACTTTTTCAAGGTCAAGCTTGTGATCTAATTTTCATCCCCTTGCCTCCCAGAATATGACGCCTTTTGTTTCGTCTTTCTATCTTATCCGATTCGTGAGATACGTGCAAAAACATCTCAGGATAGAAAATATCGCAGAACATACTGTAGATCAAAGTTAGTGCTTTGATCTATGGTCTTACTCAGACTGGTGGTCTCCCTCGTCTTTCCATCTCATCTGGTTCCTGAGTGAACAAAAGTTGAGTGCAAGTGATTAGCTTTGACCTTTCAGGGTAGGTCAAAGCTAATCACGAGCTTTGATCTATGGTCAAAGCTAGTGCATAGGTAGTACAAAGCACCAGCTTTGATCACTGGCCTTCTACCTCATCTTTCTATCTCATCCGGTTCCTGAGTGTACAAAAGTTGAAATTTGACCGTGACCTAGTTTTCTCAAGGTCAAGGTCATCATTTCATTTCCATCCCCTTTGCTGCCCGAGTAATGTGCTTCTTGTTTCATCGCTCTATCTGCAACGGTTGTGAAGATATTTGCTGGACTTACGGACGGACGAACGGACGAACACACAAATGCTGACAATTACAATAAATCACTGCTTTGACGCTGGATGTAGTACATCACCGCTTCACGGGATGTAGTAAGGAGCGAGGTCTGGTAGCTGCTTCACGGACCAACGCTGTCTATGTGTGACCTCACACAACAGGAAGACCCTTACTTTCCATGAAACACCTTCTCCACATAAGCCTTCATGAACTGCCTCCTCTCCATCGTCTCAGCATCAGCATCCTCTCCGCTGTAAGCAGAGGAAGACGACGACCTTCTCAGCTCCCACGTGTGGGACGGAGGGTCCATGTCGTTCTCGCTATCGGCCGATTCCGTGGCGTCGCTGTCGTCTCCGTCGTCCTGCCGGTGGTGGTGAGAGGTGGGTTTGGTTGGTGCCATGGGCTCCGGCAGTAGAGGCTGCTGGTTGATTCCCACGGATGAAGCTGACTCTGGGGAAAAAATGTCTGTGTGGCCTTGATGCTGGCGTCTGTCCACACTGAGGGTGGTGGTCTCTGAGGGCAGGTCAAAGTCTATGAGGTTGTCCACGGCCACGCCCTCCATGGTGGAGATAAGGCTCTGCAGATGTGTTTTAGATGTCCTGTTGTGTGCTCTGCAGGAGCAAATGTGATGGGTCTAGCTTGAGGCTTCAACTTGATCAGCGGGTGTTCATTTGGCAGACCCTCCCACCCCCCGAGTGTGCAGACATCAGGGGAACGTACAAACCCAACGCATCTGTGAAAAAAGACAGGACAGAATTTGCACTGAGAACTTTTACATTCACTTCAGAAAGCACAAAGCTAATGGGATTAAAAAGGAATGGATTAGGGTTAGCCAGCATAAAGTAGCATCTCCTGAAATACAACAGTAATCACTTCCTGCTGCGATGCTAGCTCACCTCAGCAGAGATAAGTTTACCTTCTCTCTGACTGCGGTATGTTACCAGTCAGGAAGTAGTTAGAGGAAGTTAAATTCTCTTATGTCATATAAAATAACTCACGAATGTGTGATGAAGCATGAAGGTGTGCAGCATCAGTTCCCATGGCGATCTGGCATTTTAAAGAAGTTCATTTTGACAGGGTAAAGTCCTGTGCAGCTGTATTTATCTCAGCTACCACATCTTTAACATAGATATGTATAATTATCCTTTGAGTGTTTAAGTATCCAATGAATGTCCAATGAGGTTATGATATGGCTCGGTTAAAGATCTAATATATTTTAATGGTGACCCTGATCCAGAACAAATACTTTCGACTGCGTGAATAATGCTTATAAGAAATTCTTCTTCTTTTCCTTTTGGCTTTTCCCTTCAGGTGTCGCCACAGTAAATCAGTTGCCTCCATCTAACCCTGTCATGAACTACCTTCATGTCCTCTTTCACTACATCCATAAACCTCCTCTTTGGTCTTCCTCTAGGCCTCCTGCCTGGCAGTTCAAAACTCAGCATCCTTCTACCAATATATTCACTATCTCTCCTCTGGACATGTCCAAACCATCTCAGTCTGGCCTCTCTGACTTTATCTCCAAAACCTCTAACATGTGCTGTCCCTCTGATGTACTCATTCCTGATCCTATCCTTCCTGGTCACTCCCAGAGAGAACCTCAGCATCTTCATCTCTGCTACCTCCAGCTCTGCCTCCTGTCTTTTCCTCAGTGACACTGTCTCTAGACCAAACAACATCGCTGGTCTCACCACAGTTTTGTACACCTTTCCTTTCATTTTAGCTGAAACTCTTCTATCACACATCACACCTGACACTTTTCTCCACCCATTCCATCCTGCCTGTACACGTTTCTTCACCTCTTTTCCACACTCTCCATTGTTCTGGACTGTTGACCCTAAGTACTTAAAATCCTCCACCTTCTTGATCTCTTCTCCCTGTAACCTCACTCTTCCACTTGGGTCCCTCTCATTCACACACATGTACTCTGTCTTACTGCGGCTAACCTTCATTCCTCTCCTTTCCAGGACAAACCTCCACCTCTCTAGCTTCTTCGTCAACCAAAAGTAGTGCAATTTCCACCGGCACCCTATAGGTCAAAAGCACCGATGGCAGTCGTTGTTAACCCAGGCCTCGAATGATCCGGTATGGAGTACATACTGTATATTCAATTCGCATATTGATTGGCAAAAGTTTTACGTCGGATGCCCTTCCTGACACGACCCTCTGTATTTATCAGGGCTTGGAACCAGCATTATAAGACACTGGCTTGTGCCCTCTTGCGGCTACATTGCTTACAAGAAATTACTAGACTATAATATCTCCAAAGGATGGACCTCACAGACCACAGCCTGATCTGGATGCCACAGATACTCTGGACCGGGGACATGGGACGCTGATCAGCATTTGTAATATGGTTTCAGACGACATGCACGATCAGACCGTAGGTGAAACCTTGATAATTCTGCCTGGAGGGAGGTCTGAGGTACGTTCAAACGTTACTGAACAAAGCCAGCATCAGTGGCACATCGTCCGTCATGAACTACAGCAATGAAACCAGGGTTTGGTCCTGGACTCACATCATGAGGGTCAAACTGACACCGAACAGAAGAGGAAACTGAAGTTTATATTGTCTGAAAGCTGTCTAATCATGTTTGAGTTTAAAAGAACATGACATATCATGTCATAAAGTAACATGTGGTACAATATAACACAACACTAAAATATGACAGGGATGTAACGTAATAAAATGTGATAGAGATGTAATAAAATGGTCAGCCTTGAATTATTCAGGCTTTAAACTGCTTGTAAAGGCCTCACAAAGTTGTGAAATCTCAAGTGACTGTCGAAAAAAATGATAAACAGTCCATCTAGATTGTTTTTAGACAAAAATCAACATTCATTTCATGCAGAAACCAAAACTCAAATGGTAAAACTCAAATCTGATCCATCCAACAGCCTCATCCAACGAGCTGCACGTTAAACATCCAGCATGACACACACACACACACACACACACACACACACACACACACACACACACACACACACACACACACACACGAGTCCTGGGGCAAACTGTGTTTGAGCTGGACCTCTGAAGATGAGGTTATATAATACACACACGTCTGCATGTCCCTCTCTATATTTTATTAATTTACACACACACACACACACACACACACACACACACACACACACACACACACACACACACACACACACACACACACACACACACACACACACACACACACACACACACACACACTGGGGGACTCAGTAAATCAGTGTTCCTTCACTCAAACTGCCACTGCTGCAGTATTTCTGCTTCCACGACCAGAAACGGGAGCCTCCCCCCCACCTCCAGTCCAATCACACGGTGACGTCCCATTCCCGCTGACCTCGACCGCCCAGAGGGACCGGCCCAACATCAAGAACCAAAGGCTTCCGTGATTCATTGGACAGGATGCATGCACAACACCACAGACATCTTGTGCATCTGCAGTTTATGAAACACTGTGATTCACTCATAGATGCCAGAGCTGTTATGCAACACCCCCTCAAAACCTCGACCCCTCCCTCCTTCATAAACATTATCGAGCACGCTTGTCTGCAAAAGCATCTGCAGATGAGGAAGATGAGAGCGGCGTGCCGTTACCACTGAGCTCATCGGTGTGAGTCAGTCTGGTTCCTAAATGCAAAACAATTCATCACTTCCTTCTAGTCCGATGCAGCGTTTAGACAAGAAATTCTACTCCTGATCAAGGTGCTTCCACAGTCTTCCTCACATGCCTCTAGTCTAACACCCCAAGTGCTTTCTCCGTCATTCCTGAACACAGCTCAGCCTTGTGGGGCTGAGAACCGATACCCTCCTGGGAACTTCCCTGTCCAGCAACCTTTTGGCTTCCTTGTGTAATCCGAGACGGCACATTGTTCAAGGCTCTTCTTATGTTGTTTACTTTGATGAACATGAGAACAACATTTGACAAATATGTGCAGAGAGCTGGGAGGAACGCTTTTCTCACTCCTAAACATTCCTTCACCCGTTTTCTTCCTCTTTGTGTGAAAAGGTGATTGTAGTTTTTACACCGGTCCCAGAGCAGACACAGTGTTTTCTATCAGACAGACAAAACGCTGAGGCTACGACAGTAGATCAACAGTAAAGATCCTCTCACCCGACGGTCTGTTTGCAGGGACTGCATGTGACTACATGTATGTCGGCCTCCAGAACATTCTACCTTCTGCAAACACAGCAACAGTTTGTTGGTTCGCAGCATGACTGAAAGCCTGGATTTTGTTGAGTTTCCTTTTGTAAAAAGCAGATTAAGACCAAAAAAGAGCAATCCCTGACAGGCTGGTAGCGATCCGGTTCATCACCTGAGGGTTCCGTCTTCCTCCATTATGGGACCTGAACCCATCCAAGACTGGTTCTGGTGTAATCAGATGGTTCTATTTGGTGTTCATCTGAAGAATACCAGCAGAGAAAAATGATTCTGAATAGTTATCAAACTAACACCAGTGTGATTCCAGACTCTATTTGTAGGATTTCATGGATAATGAGTCATATGAGTGTCTGCTGTTTTTAAGCGTAATAACATTAAGGGGTAAATGAGGCTGATGATTTTGTATTGATTTGCAAACTGTGAAGTTTTTTTACACAAGAGATGGAGCAACAGGGTTTGTTCAAAGGCAAACATTATCAATATAAATTATCAATATAAACTCATCTCACTAATCTATGTTGGAGAGATTTTGTATTTCTCAGCAATCATTTTTTGTCAGACAGTAATTACAGTTAAGTTGTCTGATAGGATGTTGATGGTTTCAGAAACAAATGATCAGAAAAAAAAAAACTGATCAGCCAAAACTAACCGATCGGTCGCACCAATGAAACCACTTCTGATGACGTCTTTATTCGGACTCTGAGTAGAAAAGTGTTTGTTGCTCCATGTCGGAGCTCTCTGTGAACCAAACAGCTGTGGACCACAACAGGACGACTGTTAGAAAGCGCTGACTGATTACAGAGCAGTAACAACCATTTATCTGCTGTGTGGTACAGCTTTGTTTGACTGACAGCTGCAGTAAAGCCACATTTTCCCTACGAGCCTTGAACCATCTGTTTGAATCATCGCTCATTTATTGTCACATTTTTGAGGAACAAAACATCTCCGTCGCTGTAAATTCAAAGCTGAGCTTGGGTACACAGTTTGGCCGTATCACACACTCCGCGGTAGACGTGATAAGCAGAAGAGGCTGATGGCAGACAGGCCAGGTAGACGATCTCAGTGGAGAGGGAGTGCTCTCAGAGATACGATCTGCTCTCCACAGGCAACACCGCAAACACAACAACACCAGATCTGTTTCCACAGGAGAGGCTGGATCTGTGAAGTTTAAATGCACTCAGTAACAGCTCCAGTGGAGGTCAAAGAGGGCGCCCGGTGAGTGTGTTTCAAACCAACACCAGCTACTGGCTCAGGAACATTTCTCCTCACTTCCTTCTATTGTTTCTTTCCCATCAGACAAAACAGCAGAACGCGAGTGCAGATGCCCGCCATGGAGAGTCATCGCTCAAATACAAATAAAACTACAAACTCTTCTTTCGTCTCTCAAGACCAAAAGAGAAGATGAAAAACAAGCTGAACAGAAAACCAGAAAGATAAGGCCACTGCCACACGGAGTGTGGCAACAACACACAACTAGACAGAACACCGAGAACCAGGACTGACTTTATGATGGATGACATAAAAGCAAGGAGGAAGTTCTCCACCATGTGTGCTTCCAGATAACACCAAGAACAAGCTTCATCCGTCAGCCTTAATAAGTGGAGCCTGGTATTATTTTAGCAGGCTGGCCTCCAAACACCACTAGTCTAGGTCACCGAGGGCCACATCAGCATCATGGCTGTCCATAAAGGGCCAGATGTAACTTATAATTGTAACTAAATCTAACTTGATATAATGTAAAATAAATGTAACTACTCCTTAATGATGAATAACTCTAAATGTGTTACTTAATCAAGTTACAAACATTAACTTGAATAAGTAATGTTTGTAACTTGAATAAAAAAATATGTTATTTTGTTTCTCTGTTAAAACATAATCCTTTTAATTTGTCAGGTTATTAAACCAACAGAACTCCATAAATCAAAGATCAAACTATCCAAGAGAACAAAGACAAATAACATCAAACACAAGTTAGGACATTAACTTTCTTCACAACCTTTATGTCAGAGTTAAACTGGGCTTAACTACTGCATTGTGGGAAATGTAGGTTTGGGTCAAATCACACTTTTATCTTTTTATTTTTAGACACTCTGACCTTTTATGCTTTCACGGGCAAAAGAAAAGGATATGGAGGGCCACATTTGGCCCCCGGGCCTTGAGTTTGACACATGTGGTCTAGGTTGTAGTAAAACGACATTCGTACGAGAGAAACAACCTGAAGTGCAAGTGCAATTTCCACTTTCTATACTTTACTATGGACTCGTTAGTGGTGATTAGTGGTTAGGTAATGATTCATTTCGGGCTATGCATTCTCAACATCTCTTCTGTATACCTGCAAAAGGAGCAGCACCAGAGTCCATTCAATAATCCAAACATTTATCAGACAACTGGATATCAACAACTAGACGTTCGTAATAAACCACGACATGAGCTATTCTCCAAAGCGACATACGTAGCTCGCAAAAGCAGCAGTAAATTAGTGTTAAAACACCAGCAACCCGCTGTAAATGACTACTTTTGAATGCAGCTTATTAAATTTAGATAAATAAGTAGAATTTTCACTGAAATACACGTTGCTCAATGAGTGATGCTCACGCCTGATCCCAATCAACAGTCTTGAGTCACTCCAGAGGCATCTGTCAAAAATCGACGCAGCGCATGTGACTGGATGACATTCGGTTCGTGCGTCATCGCTTTGACGTAAATTCAGTGTGAATCGTGGGAGCAGGTGAATGAAACAGGTGCGTGGACTCCCGTCGTGTTGTTACTGAAGCGGGGGTGTCCGTGTCAGGACAGCTGAGAGGAAGCAGCGCTGAATAAACACACAAAACGTTTCCTGGAAACTTAATGGCTCATATTTTCACAAAAAAAAAAAAAAAAAAAAAAAAAAAGCCAGGGGAACCCGGAGTCAGTCGTGGAGGGAATGGACCCGGATACACACCCACACAGCTCGGCTGCACGGCTGAGGCCAAAATATCACCAGAAGAGAATTAACCAGCCGCTCTGTTCGGAACGGACAATCATAAACGCTAAACAAAAATGGAGTTTCGTCCACAGTGGCTGAAAGATAAATCTCCAGTGAACAAACGGATGCTAACATTTACACACAACCACGTCAGAAACAGCTGTACGTACCTGGAGTGGTCCGGGCTGACGGCGGAAGACGGCTGCTGTTCGCCGCTGCTTCTGCGGCGTAGCTTGGCTCGACTGTTGACTGGGAGCTGAAGTGCGCATGCGCACAAGAAAAAAAAGGGACACGGAGAGGGGGACCCAATGACGTCATCAAGCGACGCAGCCACACGGCGAGCGTGGAGCTGAGTTTTAGATCGGGCTGGGAATGACCTCAATCTGTCTTCAAACGGAGGAGCAGAGAATCGTTTCAAATTTAAGCCTGCGTGTGTTTTTATTGGTCAGAGTTTGGACGACAAACCTGTAAATTCAGTTTTCTCTCAGCTAAATCTGGGAGACAAAAGTCGAAGCACGTTGTTGTGTATAAATATCTTGTGTATGTGTGGATATATCTTTTAAAATTTTTGCATTATGATTGTGTTTTGTTATTTACAATGATCAAGGTAAATAGGAATGTAAAATATCACTGTGTATGCTTTGATATTTATGCACTCAGCCTTTATATCTTAACCATGTCTTACTATTTATACTCCGCACAGAGAGGAATCAAACCCAGAACCACCTTGCTGTGAGGTGACAGCACTACCCACAGCGTCACCGTGCCGCTCTATTTACAGTTTCTTCTCCAAAATTATTTCAGACTGCACCTACAAAGTCATGTGTGGCGACCCCTGCTGGCAATCGTGTGCCACTATTCTGAGTCACACCTGCAGCATGGTAATCTGTCTCCTGGTGACACCTGGGTTCACCAGCTGATAAATCAAAGCCAGCTAATCACTTTCACTCGCTCTCCTCCGTCCACACAACAACGCAGATATCCGGGAACAAATCGCTGGCCAGAGTGAAGTTTTTTGAAAACGCCGGTTCTGGGTCGTCCTAAAGCAGGGGAAATAATGAATGAATGAATGAATGAGTTCATTTATTTCGAATAACAAAACAAAATAACAACAACAAACAATAATAAATACACCAGAATGGTGTGAGCACTATCCGAAAAGGAGTAGGAAGAAGTGTAAACTTGTTAAACTCCTACCCCCTTATTCTCAAAAAATAGTCATTACAAAACTTGATGATAATATTTACAGAAGTAAAATCAATCATTTATACTGCATAGTCATAGAAAGATGAAAAAAAAACCAAACAAAAAAACAGACAAATAAAATAAAACAATAGAATATTGTCAAAAAAAATCACCTAAGACCTGCCACAGTGGACAAAAATGTTGTTTTTAAATAAAAACCAATGATATGACCCAAGAATAATCACTGGCTATACCTCAATGTTACAAAAGCACAATCATTGTCCAAACCCCAACCCCGACCGCCCTCCCCTCACTGTACATGTTTACTGTATTTTCATTTTTGTCATGTCCAAATGATCATTTTCCATACTGCCGGTCTGTGTGTGTCTGTGTGTGTGTGTGTGTGTGTGTGTGTGTGTGTGTGTGTATACTGTATACATGTGCAAGCATTTGGAGTTAAACAAAAGTAATTTCCCTACGGGAATTATTAATAGATTTATTTACTTGATTTTTTCTTTTATACACACACACACACACACACACACACACACACACACACACACACACACACACACACACACACACACACACAGTGTACTGCCATCACTAAGATATAAATATTTTCATACTTCCTCATTTTGTTGACAGTTTTATTCACAGGCTTTCTACAAAATGCCACACACTTCAAACTGATGCCAACTCATATTTTAGCATCCTGTAGATGTCATACCAGACCAGTGGTTCTTAACGTGGGTTTGATCGAACCCTGGGGGTTCGGTGAGTCGGTCTCAGGGGTTCGGCGGAGACGGAGGTCAAGACAAAACAACCGACACATCGTGTCGGGTGTTTTGAACAAACACGACTCACTGCGTACGCTTGACTCATTGTGTCAATTCGTGATGACACCCCCCCTGAGCATTCATAGCTACAGGTGATCACGCTACATCGATTAGCCTACCTGTGTTACATGGGATTTTGCATACTCAGTACTCGATTTATGCCTGTCATGATGGTACGTCATCTGATTGCTTTCTTAATATTTTAATTCATAGTAACTATGTTGAGCAAAAAAAAGAAAGTGGTCGGACGAATATGTGCAGCGTGAATTTACATGTACTGTATAGTGGAACGTGATGGGAGTCAGCATTCTGCATGATTTGCAATGTCAAGTTGAGCAACTCTAGTCTGGCACTGACAAAAATAAAGGAACACTTCCTTAAGCTGCAGGGAAAACAACAGAAACAGACTTTGCTGCGAAAATGACATCAGAGTAGCACTTGTCAAGGTGAAGCCACGCATATCTGAACTGGTCTCTCAATAACAACAGCAGAAGTCACACTAATTTGCAGGTAGGTCATTTCATGTGAGTTCATGCACTGTCTTGGTTTTGTTCTTTGAAAAAGGTGACATTAATGCACAATTCATTAAATACACCAGTAAAACATATACTTATGTCTTCAATTTGAAAAAAAAAAAAAAGTATTAATTTTTTTACTAAAGAAGTGTTCGGTGAGTGAGCATATGAAACCGGCAGGGTTCGGTACCTCCAACAAGGTTAAGAACCACTATACTAGAGCAAATGAAGCCTCATGAAGCTTCGAACTGCAGTGAACCGATTGGGATGAAAATCTCCAGTGCTTCATGGGGCTTCATCTGCCCATCACTAACTATACATGGACATCCCAGTTAACATAATTTTAGAGTGTCATAACTGTTCCAAAAAGTTTCATGTTTTTGAGCAAAAAGTCCAAATAGCAGGAACGACACAGAAAACAGCAACAGTTTCTGGGTGAAACTAGCTGGCTAGAACGAACAGTTTGTCCAGCTAGTAGTATCCAAAACGCTCCTCGGGTATCTGACAAAAATGGTCTTTAAGTAACTACACACAGTTCTGTTCAAATAGTCAGCTAACAGAACTATCACTTCTCTAAAATTTCTTTTCCACTTGCTATTTTGACAGGTCCCTTTTCCTTTCCCGTTAGCTCCTTTTCCAATCTCACGATTAGTTAGCTTTCTTTCTCCAGTTAGCCTGCTAATATTCATCTACGGCTTCGCAATGCCCGCCCAGCGCAATCCATGATTTGCCAACACAAAGTTGTTATGTCACCACATAGATTTTTGACTATGTTGGGTGCGCTTGGTTTATAATACCAATACATTTGTTTTCACATGTTTGTTATCAAGTTTTATATTATTGTTTTGTCGTGGAATTTCCACGGGTTCCTGCTAGTTTCCTCTAACAGGGATTACACAAAAGGCATGTTGAAAATGTAGCTGCAAGAGGGCACAAGCCAGTGTCTTATTGTGCCGGTCCCAAGCCTGAAAAAATACAAGAGGGTTGTGTCAGGAAGGGCAGCCAATGTAAAACTTTTGCCAAATCAAACATGCAAATCAAATCTATGACTTCCATTCCGGATCAGTCGAGGCCCAGGTTAACAACGACCGCTATCGGTGCTGTTCACCTATAGGGTGCTGGTGGAAATTACTACTACTGTTGGTCGAAGGAGAAGAGGAGGAAAGTGTGTTCGTAGGAAGAGAGAGAAGAGGAACGCCAAGAGTATAGGACTGAGAGTAGGGACGTTGAATGTTGGAAAAGGTAGAGAGTTGGTTTACATGATGCAGAGGAGGAAGGTGGACATACTGTGTGTCCAGGAGACCAGGTGGAAAGGTAGCAACGTTAGAAGTTTAAGAGCAGGGTTCAAGTTGTTCTCATGGTGTAGATGGGGACAGAAATGGAGTAGGAGTTATCTTGAAGGAGGAGTTTTTTAGGAATGTTTTGGAGGTAAAAAGAGTGTCAGATAGAGTGATGAGTCTGAAGCTAGAAATAGAAGTTGTGATGTTCAACGTTGTTAGTGGGTATGCCCCACAGGTAGGATATTAGCTGGAGGAGAAGGAGAAATTCTGGTTGAACTTTGATGACGTGATGCAGAGCATACCTAGAAGTGAGAGAGTTGTCATTGGTGCAGACTTCAATGGACATGTTGGTGCAGGAAACAGAGGTGTTGAGGAGATGATGGGCAGGTTTGATATCCAGGAAAGGAATGCAGAAGGACAGATGGTAGTTGACTTTGCAAAAAGGATGAAAAAGGCTATAGTGAATAATATCTTCCAGAAGAGGCAGGAACATATGGTGACCTATAAGAGTGGAGGTAGGAGCACACAGGTAGACTACATCTTGTGTAGACGATGTAACCTGAAGGAGATCAGTGACTGTAAAGTAGTGGTAGGCGAGAGTGTAGCCAAACAGCATAGGATGGTGGTGTGTAGGATGACTCTGGTGGTGAGGAAGATGAAGAGGGCAAAGGCAGAGCAGAGGACGAAATAGTGGAAGCTAAAAAAGGAAGAGTGTTGCATGACTTTTAGGAAGGAGTTAAGACAGGCTCTGGGTGGTCAGGAGGCGCTTCCAGATAGAGTAGAGAGAGTAGAGTATAACTTTATTTATCCCTTAAGGAGGTTCCGTCAGGGAAATTAATTTCTCCGTCGCACACAGCACAGTAAGTACACAAAACACAGAAAAAGCACGCAGAAAGCACCAGCACATAGAAAGTAGTGCAACATCAAATAGAAAGAGTAATAAATAACCCATCAAGAATATATAAATAGAAAATCATAAATAGGCATAGAAATAAAAAATAAACAGGCCTGGTTAAGTATGGGTATAGTGAAATGTCTATAGTGTTTGTATTGGTTTTGCCGTATTGTCTATGTCTATGTCATCCCTCAGCTCTCATGTGGACTTTCTTCTTCTTCAACTCCCCCAGAAAGGAGTTGAGTAGTTTAATGACTCGGGGGATGAAGGAGTTCTTAAGTCTGTTTGTCCTGCATGTTGGGAGGCGCAGCCTCTGACTGCTCAGGCTTCTCAGGCTCCTCTGGTTGTTGGTAACGTTGTGCAGAGGGTGGATGACATTGTCCATGATGTCCAGTAGTTTGTCCAAGGTTCCCTTCTCTGCCACCATTGCCAGAGGGTCCAGCTTCATCCCGACCACCGAGCTGGCCCGTCTGATCAGCTTCTCCATCCTGGAGAGATCCACCTTGGTTACGCTCCCTCCCCAACACACCACAACAAATAACAGGACGCTGGCGACCACACACTGATAGAACATCCTCAGGAGCTTCCTGCAGATGTTGAATCCCCTCAGCCACCTCAGAAAGTACATCCTGCTCTGTGCTTTCTTGTACAGCTGCCTCGTGTTGCTGGTCCAGTCCAGCTTGTTGTCTAGCCACAGCCCAAGATATTTATAGGTCTGCACAATCTCCATCTCCTCCGTTCCTATCAGAACTGGTCTAGGTTGGGGTCTGTCCCTCCTGAAGTCAATGACCAGCTCTTTAGTTTCGGAGGTGTTGAGCTGCAGGCTGTTGCTGGGACAACAGTCAACAAAGTCCTTCACCAGGTATTTATACTCCTCCTCATTGTCCCTGATACATCCCACGATATGATGACTGGATGACTGGATGACTGGACACCTACAGCTAATGTGATCAGGGTGACAGGTAGGAGAGTACTTGGTTTGTCATCTGGAAGGAAAGTGGATAAGGAGACTTGGTGGTGGAATGAGGAGGTACAGGAGTGTATACAGAGAAAGAGGTTAGCTAAGAAGTGGGACACTGAGAGGACTGAGGAGAGTAGACAGGAATACAGGGAGATGCAGCGTAAGGTGAAAGTACAGGTAGCAAAGACCAAACAAGGGGCTTATGATGACTTGTATGCTAGGTTGGACAGTAAGGAGGGAGAGACTGATCTATACAGGTTGGCAAGACAGACAGAGATGGGAAGGACGTGCAGCAGGTTAGGGTTAGGGTTAGGGATGGAAGTCTATCGACAGGTGCAAGTAGTGTGATGGGAAGATGGAAAGAGTGCTTTGAAGAGTTGACAAATGAGGAAAATAAGAGAGAACAAAGACTAGAAGAGGTTTGCTGTTGTGGACCAGGATGTAGCAAAGATTAGCCAGGATGAAGTGAGGAGAGCACTGAAGAGGATGAAGAGTGGAAAGGCAGTCGGTCCTCATGATATACCTGTAGAGGTTTGGAAGTGTCTAGGAGAGGTGGCAGTAGAGTTTCTGACTGGGTTGTTCAACAGGATCTTAGATAGTGAGAAGATGCCTGAGGAATGGAGAAGTGTGCTGGTGCCCATTTTTAAGAACAGGGGAGATGTGCAGAGTTGTGACAACTAATAAAGCTGATGAGCCATACAATAAAGAGTAGTTGAAGCAAGACCAAGGGCAGAAGTGAGCATTTGTGAGCAGCAGTATGGTTTCTTTCCAAAAAAGAGAACTACAGATGTAGTATTTGCTTTGAGAATGTTGATAGAGAAATACAGAGAAGGCCAGAGGGAGTGTGACTTCTGCTGTTGTTATTGAGAGACCAGTTCAGATATGCGTGGCTTCACCTTGGCAAAACACGATGTGTCTGGTGTTTTTGCCGAACATACGTACATGAATCACTGTGTACGTTTGACACATCGTGTCAATTTGTGATGACACCCCCTTTTAGCCATCACTGGCTGCAAGTGATCACGCTATGTCGATTAGCCTACCTGTGTTACATGGGATTTTGCACACTCAGTAGTCGATTTATGCCTGTCATGATGGTACGTCATCTGATTGCTTTCTTAATATTTTAATTCATAGTAACTGTGTTGAGCAAAAAAAGAAAGTGGTTGGACGAATATGTGCAACATGAATTTACATGTCCTGTATAACGGAACGTGATACAAGTCAGCATTCTGCATGATTTGCAATGTCAAGTTGAGCAACTCTAGTCTGGCACTGGCAAAAATAAAGGAACACTTCTGTAAGCTGCATGGAAAACAACAGAAACAGACTTTGCTGTGAAAATGACATCAAAGTAACACTTGCCAAGGTGAAGCCATGCATATCTGAACTGGTCTCTCAGTAACAACAGCAGAAGTCACACTGATTTGCAGGTAGGTCATTTCATGTGAGTTCATGCACTGTCTTGGTTTTTTTCTTTGAAAAAGGTGACATTAATGCATGATTCATTAATTTAATTTTCTGAATTTCTTATATATCCAATGTGCCTTATAAATGAAATAAGTGTTAAAATAGACCATTCATTGAAGATGAGTTCTCAGAGTCATTTTTATAATCCATTTTATATCATTTTATAATTTATGTATGAATAAAAAATAAAAAATAAAAAAAAAAGGCCATTCATTGAAGGTGCACCTTATAATCCAGTGCGCCTTATAGTGCGGAAAATACTGTATGTCTTAAATTTGAAAAAAAAAGATTTTTTTTTTTTTTTTTTAATAAAGAGGGGTGAGTGAGCATTTGAAACCAGTAGGGTTCGGTACTTCCAACAACGTTAAGAACCACTGGTCTAGAGACAGTGTCACTGAGGAAAAGACAGGAGACAGAGCTGGAGGTAGTAGAGATGAAGATGCTGAGGTTCTCTTTGGGAGTGACCAGGAAGGATAGGATCAGGAATGAGTACATCAGAGGGACAGCACATGTTAGAGGTTTTGGAGATAAAGTCAGAGAGGCCAGACTGAGATGGTTTGGACATATCCAGAGGAGAGATAGTGAATATATTGGTAGAAGGATGCTGAGTTTTGAACTGCCAGGCAGGAGGCCTAGAGGAAGACCAAAGAGGAGGTTTATGGATGTAGTGAAAGAGGCCATGAAGGTAGTTGGTGTGAGAGAAGAGGATGCAAAGGACAGAGTTAGATGGAAGCAATTTATTTGCTGTGGCGACCCCTGAAGGGAAAAGCCGAAAGGAAAAGAAGAAGATGACACAAAAGGCATCTTAAAAATATCTGCTTCCATGGAATAAAACAACTTGGTTATAGAAGTAACATAACTTTATTATGACACAAAGAAAAAGACACAGCTATATCTCAAACTCGGAACCAACAGAAATAATAACTTTGCAGGGATCAGTTTTCAGGGTTAGCTGCTGCTGCTGCTGCTGCTAGCTGTTGCAGCCTTTGAGGAAGAATGACGTTTGCAAAGTGAACCTTGTCGCCCCTCAGGTTCTGTCTCACTGTTGGCGTCAGGCCCAACTCCATGTACTCCTGTTTCTGCTTGTCATACTGAGGCCAGCTGACCAGACCAGGGCCGTTAGGAGAGCTGAGGACACATTCAAACATGTCAGCGTTAGGGCAGGAAACTGGTCTGGTTACCAGAAGCTACCTCAGTGGAAATGTTCAAACTGATACGTGATACGAATTCTAACAAACAATATGGAGAGTCTTGCACGAGAGGTGTGGTACGCCTTGGACTGGTTCGTGTTCATTACATATACAGTAATCAACAAACACGGCTTCACCTCATCGTGGATTGTTAGCAAGTAGTCATGTGATACAGTACGCGCATTCTATTGGCTGACAGCATCCGGAAGTGCACTGTGTTCTGTGAGTCTCGGAACGCAACACACTTCCGTGAGACACAAAAGTGCTTTTAACAATCTATAACAGTGTGGGAAAAGGTAATGCAGATAGAAGGTGGTTTAATATCAGTGTTGGGAGGGTTAATAAACGTTTAAATTTCTGAAATAATAAAATATTTTGTTGGAATATTGGGGAATTTCGTTTTTGCGGGTGGTTCCTTGAACGCATTAATCGTGAATAACGAGGGATTACTGTAGTGATAAACAACCATTCACACTCACACCCCCTGCTATGCATAATTTAGAGTCACCAAATCACCTCTATTACATGCTTTAGTGGGAGATAGATGGAGAAAACATACACGTTTTAAGGGTAGTTTGGACGCTGGGAGGCAGCCAATCAAACTAACAACTCTGACAAATCAAAGCTGACATAAACAAACAATCTATTGCTTTTTTATAGCAACCTTGGTTTTTAAAGATAATGATTAAAGCTACATACAGGTGATTTTTTTTTTTTTTTAGATAAAAATTTTTTTCCAAGTGCTTACTCACCCAGAACGGGCAAAACTGGCCCAGTAAGCCATCATTGTCCGACAAAATTGTTCATCATCCTTGGTAATGTTGCCTGAAGATGGGACAGGAGGATTTTAACCACAAATCTGCAGTGACAGTTCACACTAACTGAGCTTTGACAAGTGTGTACTAAAATAAGACAGGAGCAGGAGAATCCATCTCATTTATGAAAATGTACCACGGGTGGTATATTCCATACTACATACCCAAGATTTTTACATGTCCATTCCAGAAGCATGCACCAAACACAAAACCCACATCATCTGCGTGGTCTGCCTTCACAAAGCTGGGTCTGGTGTGTTTGTGCATCTCAGCGCGGTAAACATACTCATAGAGGTAAACCGGAACACCTGTGTCTAAATACACCGGAAGGAGAAAAGAGGAGAGGTGTATGCTTGGACTGAAATGGAAGTTCAAACATTAGAAAACAATTAGCTAATGCTCACAAGCGATTGCAGTTTAGAATCTATAAACTGCACCACTTTTGACAGAATGCCGTCCTACAGGTGATCACTTAGTCCTCTGTTTGCTTCTTCTCATTCACACCGCTCTTCCCTCTCCGTGCCCCAACCCCGCTGACCTGAGTGGTATCCTGCCACGCTAAGAATCGGCAGTGTCATCAGCAGATCTCCCATAATGTCAGTGAAGGCATCCCTGATCTCCTCAGGGGTTTTAGCATCTTTCAGGTATTCATCCACGATGAGGTTGTTGACTGATGAGGCCTGGAAGACGGATGAAAGCTGCACCATCAGTTTTCTCCTGAGCTCATTGATAAAGAGGTTCAATAGGACTGTGGTAGAGCTGGAACACACGGCTGAGTCGTTCACTATTCTGTTCACAATCACATTTGTTGTGCTTGGTAGGCAAAGGATGTATCCTGTACCAAGCTAACAGTTAGCATTTATTAGATGGTAGCAACATATATTTACATCTACACCCACAGCATGGATATTAGGATTGATGAAAGGGTTCAGAGGTTAGCTCGAGGGACTAGTTTAGCTTCTACTTGTGTTACAGTGTAACTATGTAAACAAAATACAAGTAAACAGGAAGTGGATGCTTTCTGAAGTCATGATTCTTTGCAGTATTTGAGTCCTTAACACTAGTTTACTTCACTGTCATATGTTGTATTCAAGACAATTTCCCTCTCTGAGTGGGAATGACAATTTAGACTTATTTTCACACATAAAAAACATAAAAAGAACAATTCTTCCACTTCAGTTAAAGTTATTCAGCCATCACTATTATCATCAACAAACAGGAACTGCTAATTCTGGGATTCTGAAGCTCACCCCGTTGGGATTGAACATGTTCACCACTTGCAGTACAGATTCTTTGTTCATCCCATGCTCCCATCCCGGAGGGACAAAGCTCTGTGAACAACAAATTCACATCATGATTCTGACACAGAAAATAGGATTTTAATGGAAGATGGTAAAGTGAACACGTTGCCACCTGAGGGAGGATCCATCCAAACTCATGGTTGGTCATTCCCACAATCAGTGGCACCTTAAGCACTTCTTTCCTCTTGAGAAGCTCTTCAGCGGTGTCAGGAAGAAACGAGCCATCCACCACACTTCCCAGGTAAATCCTCAGCTGAACACAAGACAGGAATTGAAGGGAAACCAAACTTTCAGAGCTGATTTCATTCATAGACTGCCATCTTGTGGTTACAGTTATGCATAATCCTTTGAATCCTGGACAAATTTACATTTCCTTTTCTATTAAATTGTTTTGTTGTGTGATGAATTGCATAATCTTGGAACATTTGGAGTTTTTTATTGTGCGAAATGACTCTCAATTTGTTGTTTGGATTAGGCTAAGGGTTTGGGGTTAGGGTCAGTATAATTTGCAAATCACCAATTTGCAAATTATGATTTTGGTCTAGGTGTTCCTCCAGTTGTAAAAGTAAATGTTGTCTTGTTATTGACACAGTTTATCTTTTCCCTGTAAAGAAGTAGGATCATGCAAGAAATGTGAGACAGTTCATCATATTAAACATTGCTTGTGCACCTTCAAAAGACCACATACCCTTTTAGTCACATCAACCAGCTCATCTTGACTCTTCGTTCTCATGCACTGGATCAGCTCCTCAGTGCTGCTGTGGTCACACCCAGAGGAGTTGGCAACAATCTAGACATGTGGTAGATATTAAACCTTTGATATCTTGATTCTTGACTTATAGCTGTTCGTTATAGTTCATTCATAATATGTCTACTACCTTGGCATGACCCAATGGATGACTTGTAGTGTAGGACCCAACTGTTGATACTCCACTTTGAAAAATTGCTCTGTGAAATAATCCTTTTGATAGTGGAGACAGAGTCTGTTCATGAAGAACAGTGCATGAAATCATTATGGGCAAAATAAGAAAACATTTTGAGCAAAGAAGCTTCACGAATGTGTTGTTCCTCCTATGAACACTTTACTTTCCAAGGAATATTTGCTTTATTTTTTACCAGAGTGGACACGCTGATTCCTCCTGCAGATTCTCCAGCAACTGTGACAGATTGTGGATTGCCCCCAAAAGCCTCAATATTCTCCTGCACCCATCTCAGAGCAGCCAGCTGATCCAAGAAGCCCCAGTTGCCACGTGCGTGTTCATCTCCAGTGCTTTAAAACAGTAAGAACAAACATTTAGTGTGGAAAATAAACGACTTTTTAATTTGAAATATGAAACAGAAATGCGAGATTTCCTACCTCAAAAATCCCAGAATACCAAGGCGATACTGAATAATAACCATCACCATGTTTTCGTAAGCAGCTAATGGAGCTCCGTCATACTGAGAGGCTGCACCCATGACCAGACCTCCACCGTGGATCCACACCATCACCTGACACACAACACAAAACAGCTGATCTGCTACAACAATATATGGTGTCATCTAGGTCTCCAGTTTGAAAAAATAGTAGACTTTTTTGAGGTGAATGCTTTATACTAAAGTTAAAAGTTGTAGCACAAACCCCTTCTGAGATATCTGCACAAGACTGTGTGCACCTGTGTCTGCTAAGAGATGAGACCAAGAAGATCTGAACAACTACACACAACCCATGTCACACACAATCACAAGAACTTTGCTGACACCACAGAAACTAACATCTTTGTTGAATGCTGTGTGTGTGTGTATACAGTATATACACATACACATATACAGTATATGTGTATATGTGTGTGTGTGTGCGTGTGTGTACTGTATATACGCACGCAAAAATATACATAAACACACACACACACACACACACACAATGAACCTGCAGGTATGCAAATATAGAGAGGACAATGGAAGAGTGACAGGCAGCCACATCTTGTTGCGCTCTTGCTCAAGGGCTGCTCAGCAGTGCTCAGGAGGTGAACTGGCACCTCTCAAACTCCAGTTTGTAGTCCGTCAATTTTTGGTCCATATGAAATGAAATGAAATGCACTTTAATGATCCATCTTGGGGAAATTATTATGTTCACTCATGGTTTTAGTATGTTAGTAAACATGTGTGTGTGTGTGTGTGTGTGTGTGTGTGTGTGTGTGTGTGTGTGTGTGTGTGTGTGTGTGTGTGTGTGTGTGTGTGTGTGTGTGTGTGTGTGTGTGTGTGTGTGTACAGGTCCCTGAAACAACCAAGCACACACAAGGGGTCTGTAAGCATGCAGTAAATATCATAAATAGAAGTGGGAGGTAGAGTGACGGGCATCTCCATCTTTGGTGCGCCCCAGATGAGCAGCTTGTGGGGGGGACGCCGTCTTGCTCAAGGGTGCCTTGGCAGTGCCCGGAAGGTGAGCTGACACCTCCCACTATCAGCTCACACTCTGAGGTGGCTGGGCGGGAGTGGAAATTGAACTGCCAATCTTGTGATCTTTGGATGACCCGCTCTACCGACGGAGCCACTACCGCCCCATATGGGTCTTGAACCGGCCACCCTCCGGTACCCAGCCCAAGACCCATTGGAGGTACTGCTGACAATTTTCCCATAATTTAGTCCAGTCAATGTACACACACATTCAAGCTCACACACCCTCCCCAGATAAGGTGTGTGCTTTAGAGGGCAGCAGTGGCTCAGTGGTAGAGGGGCGGTAGAGCAGGTCATCCAATGTACCAAGATCAGCGGTTCGATTGCGGCCCCTTGTGTGTGTTACGGGCCTGTACACGCTATATAGATGCATGTAAAACTACTAACCTGTGTGTAGAGTGGAGTCTTAATTTCCCCTTGGGGAAACTTAGAGGTTAAAGTCAGCCGGTAGCTCAGTCGGTAGAGCGGGTCGTCCAATGATTCAAGATTGAAGGTTTGATTCCCGCTCCCGACCATTCACTCTTGAAGTGTGAGCTGGCAGTGGGAGGTGCCAGCACACCTCCTGAGCACTGCCGAGGTGCCATTGAGCAAGGCACTGTCTCCTCCACAAGCTGCTTGTTCGGGGCGATCCAAAGATGGGTTGCCTGTCTTCGGCCCCCCCATATTTACTGCATGCCTACAGGCCCCTTGTGTGTGTGCTTGGTTGTTTCAGGGGCCTGTACAAAAAACATATACCTGTATATACATTTTAACTAACACACTAATCACGAGTTGAAACATAACAATTTCCCTATGGGGATATTTAAAGTGTACTTCTTCCTCTCCTAAAGGGATAATTTCTTCTTTAAAAGTATATAAATAAAGTCTTTTGTGTACTTGGACTTCAGCACACTTGGATTATGTATGCTTCAAGGCATCATCTTAAAAGAGTAGTCTGTTTTCAGGGTTTTATATTTAAATCAAATCCGCATCTTCTTCAGTCGTTTAGGAGAATGTTGCAATGCTGTATAACTGTACTCTAACTCTAACAGTAACCCTAACCCAACCCTAACCCTAACCCCTACCCCTAACCCTAACTCCAGAATTGTAGAGTATTCTTGGCAAACTCTAATACCTAATTATCTAATCTTAACTTAAATGTATTCTAAAGACAAACTCCAATACATTCTGAACCTGGTTGTTTGTTGAAAAGTTAATGGGCAGCCCAAGCATTGACGTTACACAACAACCTGCTCTGTGCTTGGCCTGAAAGAAAAGGTGGACTTCATAGTTCATAAATGGGCAACCTAGGCCAACAGAACAGCAATGTTACAAGGCTGCATCCACACTCGTTTGGTACGTGACATTGATCTTCAACCCACTGGTAGATTGTCTCCTTTCGTTGCATCAACTGGAGTGTAGACGTTCAGATACAGACAGTCTTCCGAAAGCTCTCGAGCGGTGTACTGCACTGACATGGTCTTAGAAACATTAACCAGCATTTCTTTACTCTGGATACACCTGTGTGTAGAAGAGACAAAGAGAGGTGTGTCGTTCACAGAGCAGACCTCAGACCAATCTCATTCTGTGTCCTTTGTTGAGTCAGAGGTCACCCAGGCTTACAGGGGAGGATGATGAGTACCGTCTCTCACCCCCTCCCATGGCTCTGCATTCTTGGGAGCAGCGAATCGAAGGGGCCCCACAGGGGGGAGAGCAAAGGGGATTCCTAGGTATTGCTTCACCCTCCTGTCTGTGCCTTTCACCGTCACATATCCCCCTTTGATCCGGCCGTTTTTCAGAGAGACCACAAGGTCAGTGCTCCCTGCTAAAAACACAAGAGGCTGCTTAGCGCATTAGAGGCCATATCAGTGCTGCTGCCCTGCTCCACGGCTTAGAGATTTATGTAATACATAACAATGACATTGATGTTCAGCATATTACAAATCACATGTACTGTTTAAGAGCGCATAATCACTGCTGGTAAGGCATTTCAGATAGAGGGCCTGTGGGCACATCCCTGCAGGCACCATGGTCACAATACCAGGAATTTA